>JAVGWX010000011.1:79511037-79813537 GCA_036924085.1 Ariolimax columbianus | reverse complement strand
CAATCACTCCACATTTCCCATACTAAACTACTCCACATTTCCATACTCAATCACTCCACATTTCCATTCTCAATCACTCCCCATTTCCCATACTCAATAACTCCACATTTCCCACACTCAATCACTCCACATTTCCCATATCAAAGTACTCCACATTTCCCACTCCAAACTACTCCAAATTTTCCACACTCAATCACTCCATCTTCCCCACACTCAATCACTCCATCTTCCCCACACTCAATCACTCCATCTTTCCCACATCAACGCGTATCCATCCATTCATGCCAGTACTATCTTCACTACATTCTGAGAAATTATATTATCTCCACCTTCAATTTTCTGATCATCCGTGTTCACTCCAGTCGAAGCATAGTGCCAATACTACAGTTACAATCATTATGAAACCTGCGCCATAGCACTTTGCCATTATCTGATGCTAAATAAAACATCGCCAACTACCAGTTTGACCCTAAATAAATTCCATGCCTCAGCCTTACATGTTACGTACATCATCTCCCCATGACGATTACTTTACATCACAAACAACGTTTGCTACATATGGCCTCCACCGCACTTGATTCATGACGGATCATGTGTTCTAAATGTCAGGTATAAATATTTCAGGTTAACCTTTCTATTTCTCAATAAAATATTCAGCAGTGTTGCCTTTATCAGTGGTTCTCACTGTGTGTTGTGACAGGACATTTACCGAGTTCATTCGTGTGAAGTCTCCCTCCTACCCCTAAATCGGAAATGGTAGTGTAATGAACAAGTTGTATTTTGCATGATAGCCTTGGTAGTTCTTGTGTTGACAAGAATTGGGTTAATGTAACTCTACAAGAGTATCGTAAAAGGCGACTAAAGAGGACACGGGCTTTAGGTGAGGCCCTGATCAGTAAGTGTCACATGGCCATGACGTGAGGAGAAGTCTTGATCAGTATGTTTCACCTGGCCATGAGGTGAGAAGTCTTGATCAGTATGTTTCACCTGGCCATGACGTGAGGAGAAATCTTGATCAGTATGTTTCACCTGGCCATGACGTGAGGAGAAGTCTTGATTAGTATGTTTCACCTGGCCATGACGTGAGGAGAAATCTTGATCAGTATGTTTACCCTGGCCATGACGTGAGGAGAAGTCTTGATGAGTATGTTTCACCTGGCCATGACGTGAGGAGAAATCTTGATCAGTATTTTTCACCTGGCCATGACGTGAGGAGAAGTCTTGATTAGTATGTTTCAACTGGTCATGACATGAGGAGAAGTCTTGATTAGTATGTTTCACCTGGTCATGACGTGAGGAGAAGTCTTGATTAGTATGTTTCAACTGGTCATGACATGAGGAGAAGTCTTGATTAGTATGTTTCACCTGGCCATGAGGTGAGAAGTCTTGATCAGTATGTTTCACCTTGCCATGACGTAAGGAGAAGACTCATACTATTATGTTTCACCTGGCCATGACGTGAGGAGAAGTCTTGATTAGTATGTTTCACCTGGCTATGACGTGAGGAGAAGTCTTGACCAGTATATTTCACCTGACAATGAATTTACTCTTCGCCAACCAAATTCATCAAGTAATAACATTTCAGTTTATATCGAAAACCTTCTGTTCTGTGCACAATAATTGACTTCACTACATTCCAGACAAACCCTTAAGTGTTCAGTCTCTCTCTCAGTAAAGATGGTGCGAGCTATGTTGGCTTGTGCCCATTTTTTGGATGTTCACACTTTTTTTCCGTCATATCTTGAACCGCGCAGTTCGCCCGGACTTCGTTCAGTGTCAACCGCAGTCCTATCTTGAACCGCGCAGATCGCCAGGACTTCGTTCAATGTCAACCCCAGTCCTATCTTGAACCGCGCAGTTCGTCCGAACCTCGTTCAATGTCAACCCCAGTCCTATCTTGAACCGCGCAGTTCGCCCGGACCTTGTTCAATGCCAACCCCAGTCCTATCATGAACCGCGCAGATCGCCGGGACCTCGTTCAATGTCAACCCCAGTCCTATCTTGAACCGCGCAGTTCGCCCAGACCTCTTTCAATGTCAACCCCATTCCTATCTTGAACCACGCAGTTCGCCCGGACCTCGTTCAATGTCAACTCCAGTCCTATCTTGAACCGCGCAGTTCACCCGGACCTCGTTCAATGTCAACCCCTGTACTAACTTAAACCGCGCAGTTCGCCCAGACCTCGTTCAATGTCAACCCCAGTCCTATCTTGAACCGCGCAGTTCGCCCAGACCTCGTTCAATGTCAACCCCAGTCCTATCTTGAACCGCGCAGTTCGCCCGGACCTCGTTCAATGTCAACCCCAGTCCTATCTTGAACCGTGCAGTTCGCCCGGACCTCGTTCAATGTCAACCCCAGTCCTATCTTGAACCGCGCAGTTCACCCGGACTTCGTTCAATATCAACCCCAGTCCTAACTTGAACCGCGCAGTTCGCCCGGACCTCGTTCAATGTCAACCCCAGTCCTATCTTGAACCGCGCATTTCATTCGGACCTCGTTCATTGTCAACCCCAGTCATATCTTTAACCGCGCAGTTCGCCCGGACCTCGTTCAATGTCAACCCCAGTCCTATCTTGAACCGCGCAGTTCGCCAGGACCTCGTTCAATGTTAACCCCAGTCCTATCTTGAACCGCGCAGTTCGCCCGAACCTTGTTCAATGTCAACTCCAGTCCTATCTTGAACCGCGCAGTTCACCCGGACTTCGTTCAATATCAACCCCAGTCCTAACTTGAACCGCGCAGTTCGCCCGGACCTCGTTCAATGTCAACCCCAGTCCTATCTTGAACCGCGCATTTCATTCGGACCTCGTTCATTGTCAACCCCAGTCATATCTTTAACCGCGCAGTTCGCCCGGACCTCGTTCAATGTCAACCCCAGTCCTATCTTGAACCGCGCAGTTCGCCAGGACCTCGTTCAATGTCAACCCCAGTCCTATCTTGAACCGCGCAATTCGCCCGGACCTTGTTCAATGTCAACCCCAGTCCTATCTTGAACCGCGCAAACCGCCCGGACCTCGTTCAAAGTCAACCTATCTTGAACCGCGCAGTTTGCCCGGACCTCGTTCAATGTCAACCCCAGTACTATCTTGAACCGCGCAGTTCGCCCGGACCTCGTTCAATGTCAACCCCAGTCCTATCTTGAACAGCGCAGTTCGCCCGGACCTCGTTCAATGTCAACCCCAGTCCTATCTTGAACCGCGCAGTTCGACCGGACCTCGTTCAATGTCAACCCCAGTCCTATCTTGACACGCGCAGTTCACCCGGACCTCGTTCAATGTCAATCCCAGTCCTATCTTGAACCGCCCAGTTCGCCCGAGCCTTGTTCAATGTCAACCCCAGTCCTATCTTGAACCGCGCAGTTCGCCCGGACCTCGTTCGATGTCAAGCCCAGTCCTATCTTGAACCGCGCAGTCCGCCAGGACCTCGTTCAATGTCAACCCCAGTCCTATCTTGAACCGCGCAGTTCGCCCGAACCTCGTTCAATGGCAACCCCAGTCCTATCTTGAACCGCGCAGTCCGCCCGGACCTCGTTCAATGTCAACCCAAGTCCTATCTTGAACCGCGCAGTTCGCCCGAGCCTTGTTCAATGTCAACCCCAGTCCTATCTTGAACCGCGCAGTTCGCCCGGACCTCGTTCGATGTCAAGCCCAGTCCTATCTTGAACTACGCAGTCCGTCCAGACCTCGTTCAATGTCAACCCCAGTCCTATCTTGAACAGCGCAGTTCGCCCGGACCTCGTTCGATGTCAACACCAGTCCTGTCTTGAACCGCGCAGTCCGCCCGGACCTCGTTCAATGTCAACCCCAGTCCTATCATGAACCGCGCAGTTCGCCCGAACCTCGTTCAATGTTAACCCCAGTCCTATCTTGAACCGCGCAGTTCGCCCGGACCTCGTTCGATGTCAACCCCAGTCTTATCTTGAACCGCGCAGTTCGCCCGGACCTCGTTCAATGGCAATCCCTGTCCTATCTTGAACCGCAGTCCACCCGAACCTCGTTCGATGTCAACCTATCTTGAACAGCAGTCTGTCCGAACCTCGTTCGATATCAATTCAAAGATCTGCCGTCTGAGAATTTCTGATTCTTCTATTGCGGTTTCATCATCTAACAGGCAGCCATTGATAGACTTCAGATTACAATTCCTGTCCATATCTAGTGTATCAATAATTGGTGGTTGTGAGGCCAGGATGTGAGATTTTTCATTGACATGTAGCCCAGAATGATCAGGATCTAGGGTAATAAAGTCTAGCGCGCGTGTTCCATTAAGGTATGATCTCCAACGAGACTGCCTTCTATTTGTAAACCTCTTTAAACTGGAATAGAGAAACATCCGCACGGATATGTATTTTATATCCGGTAGAATGGAACATGTAGGCCAAGCAACAACTGCGTAATATGTGTGATAGGCTTTGCAGAGATTCGAACCATGTCTGTCTACGTTACCACTTATCGTGGCTGACAAGAAACAGGTGTTTGATAGTTGAGATCTGAATTCCGATCAACTACTGGTACACGGACTTCCTTAAAGGGGAGGGAATAGGAATATAGGGCAACCAATGGGGAGATGTAATGGAGGACACGGACACTTATAAAAGGCAACCAATGAGGAGATGTAATGGAGGACAAGGACACTTATATAGGGCAACCAATGAGAAGATGTAATGGAGGACAAGGACACTTTTATAGGGCAACCAATGAGGAAATGTAATGAAGCACAAGAACACTTATATAGGGCAACCAATGAGGAGATGTAATGGAGGACAAGGACACTTATATAGGGCAACCAATGAGGAGATGTAATGGAGGACAAGGACACTTATATAGGACAACCAATGAGGAGATGTAATGGAAGATAAGGACATTTATATAGAGCAACCAATAAGAAGATGTAATGGGGGACAAGGACACGTATATAGAAGTACACCATGACAGAGGACACAGCTATAATATTGCACTGGATGATCAATCAACACTCTGTGCAGCCTACAATGCTCAGCTACCATCTTCAGATTCGCGAAAAACATTTTCAATCAAGCATCACCTTTCAGCTACCCGTACACACATGCTTTCAACAAATACGATTCAAGTCTTCCTGTTCTGCGCCATCCACTCTCTCTCTCTCCAGGTCCTCCCTTTTCCTTTTATGTTTTTCTCAAGCTCTCGTCTCCATCTGTGTTTCGATCTGCCCTATCTTCTCTTGCATTGGGGACCACAGACTGCCTTGTAATGCTAACAGCTGGTTTCCTGTATGTGTATCCTACCCAGTGCCAGAGTTTGTTTTTTTCCACCGATACCTATCTGGTTCTTTCAGACAGCTCTATTGTAGTGGTTTTATACCAGTTCAATCTCTCTGCTCTGCGCAGGCATTCATTTATGTAGATCTGTACTTTTGTGATCGCTATTTCCGTTCTTCAATTTCCAAAACCATACAATGAAGCAGGACCCACATCTTATAAGTATGTGTCACCAAGCACTGATTGTTGCTAGTTACATTTATTCTCATAATCTTAGTTTTTTTTATCTGTGTTTTGTCAGTTCAAAATTTATGTGACCTTTCATCAAGTAAACTGAATTTTTTCCCCATCCGATGGAAGCTGCGGGAGAGAAAAGCCAACTCATCGACAGAGTCCAGATCATCAAGCTGTATTGTCAAGATTACAGAAACATTATCTATTACAAAAACAGGTGAAATAAACTGATCAAGACTCCACCTCAAGTCAAAATCCGGTGAAACACACTGACCAAAACTCCACCTGAAGTCAAAATCCGATGAAACACACTGACCAAGACTCTACCTCGTCAGACTCATGTGAAAAATACTGACCAAGACTCCACCTCATGCCTACGTCTGGCACTAGGAAACAAACTATGTTACAACATTCTGATCAGCGAGGTGGACCCATCGACCTTGTGACTCTCATTACGATAAACCTGATCAGATGTTTTTCACCGCCTTACAGCGAGGAGACCCAAGTCCACCTTCTGCAGTACGAACCGGGACCCAAGAGGAACTACAACCAACTCACTACCAAAGAAAATTCGCCAAGACTAACAACCTCAGTATAAGAAAACAACAAACAAGCAAACAAACAAACGTAGTCAGAACAGTCTCTCAAAACCAAAACGATACAAGAAACACTACTGGCTGTTGGTCTGTACGAAAGGCGGTGCTCTAAGAATCGGGAGTTAGAGTGGTATCTGCTCTTAAAGGCATGTCCTACGGTTCTTTTTTACTCTAACAGTCCTACAGTTCCCTTTGCTTCTGACAGTCCTACAGTTCTCTTAGACTCTAACAGCCCTACACAGTTCTCTTTGACTCTAACAGTCTAATACAGTTATGTTTACTTATAAGTCCTACAGTTCTCTTTGCCTCTAAAAGTCCTGCAGTTCTATTTGAATCTAATAGTCCTACACAGTTCTGTTTGCTTAAAAGTCCTACAGTTCTCTTTGCTTCTAACAGTCCTAAAGTTTTCTTTGACTCTAACAGTCCTACAGTTCTCTGTGACTCTAACAGTCCTACAGTTCTCTTTGACTAACTGTTCTACAGTTCTCTTTGACTAACAGCCCTACAGTTCTCTTTGACTCTAACAGTCCCTCACAGTTCTCTTCTCTTCTGCAAGACACGAGTACAATGTTAGCACACATTAAACAAGACAGCAGTACAATGTTAGAACATATTACACAAGACACAAGTACAATTTTAGCACACATTAAACAAGACAGCAGTACAATGTTAGAACATATTACACAAGACACAAGTACAATTTTAGCACTCATTAAACAAGACAGCAGTACAATGTTAGAACATATTGCACAAGACACAAGTACAATGTTAGCACATATTACACAAAGCACGACTACAGTGTTAGCACATATTACACAATACACGAGTACAATGTTAGCACATATTACACAAAGCACGACTACAGTGTTAGCACATATTACACAATACACGAGTACAATGTTAGCACATATTACACATGAGTACAATGTTAGCACATATTACACATGAGTACAATGTTAGCACATATTACACAAAATACGACTACAGTATTGGCACATATTACACAAGACACGAGTACAATGTTAGCACATATTACACATGAGTACAATGTTAGCACATATTACACATGAGTACAATGTTAGCACATATTACACATGAGTACAATGTTAGCATATATTACACAAAACACGACTACAGTGTTGGCACATATTACACAAGACACGAGTACAATGTTAGCACATATTACACATGAGTACAATGTTAGCACATATTACACATGAGTACAATGTTAGCACATATTACACATGAGTACAATGTTAGCACATATTACACAAAATACGACTACAGTATTGGCACATATTACACAAGACACGAGTACAATGTTAGCACATATTACACATGAGTACAATGTTAGCACATATTACACATGAGTACAATGTTAGCACATATTACACATGAGTACAATGTTAGCATATATTACACAAAACACGACTACATTGTTGGCACATATTACACAAGACACGAGTACAATGTTAGCACAATTACACATGAGTACAATGTTAGCACATATTACACATGAGTACAATGTTAGCAAATATTACACATGAGTACAATGTTAGCACATATTACACATGAGTACAATGTTAGCACAATTACACATGAGTACAATGTTAGCACATATTACACATGAGTACAATGTTAGCAAATATTACACATGAGTACAATGTTAGCAAATATTACACACGAGTACAATGTTAGCACACATTGACACACAAACACAACCCTTCCTGCACTTACCCAACCCTACACCTCTTTTCTCTGTCCGTCTGTCATGGATGCCCTGTCTTCGTTTACCAGACGAGAAAGATATCATTGGCCAGTCAGTTATTCGAAGAACTGCCTAATATATTTCTGCTGATTGGATAGATAGAACGAAATGTTCGTGTTTATATTGCTAAAACGAAAGTCTCAGGTTGTCTATCTTTCTCTGTCACTCGTAATTTATTACTTCTCTGACCCCTCCCCCTCGCCGCGTCTCTCCTCCTCATCGTGGTCTCTATTTATCTATCTATCTATCTATCTATCTATCTATCTATCTATCTATCTATCTATCTATCTATTTATCTATCTATCTATCCATCCTTCCGTCCGTCCGTCCGTTCATCCGTCCGTCCGTCCGTCCGTCTCTCTATCTATCTATATCATTTTCGTTCCCTGCCTCCCTCCTTTGTGCTCGTTCTCTCTCTTTCTCTCTCTCCCCCTCTCTCTCTCTCTCATTCTCCATATTATAATTAGTAGGCAATGCGAGTGCGTGCCATCTGAGATAACTATTTGTCATAACCCTCTTTCTTTCTCTCTTTTATTCGTTTATCTCTCTCATGCGTTTCTTGTCTCTCACTCTTCTGTCTCTATCTCTCTCTCTCTCACTCGTTTGTCTCTTTCGCGCATCTCTTATCTCTCACTCTTTTTTTACTTTTCTGCCTCTCTTCTCTCAATTGGTTCTTTCTTCCTTGTCTCTCACTCTGTTCTCTCTTCTTTCTCTCTAATTTCTCTCTATAACATGTATTTCTCTCTCATGATTCTCTCACTTTCAATCATAGCTCTCTCATGCATCTCTTTCTGTTTTTCCTCTAACATATCTAACATTTCTCTGTCTCTTCTCTCTCTTTTCTCAATTCCCTCACTTCCTTATCTTTAATTTCTAGTAGTCAATATTGGAGAACTCCAAATGTCTCTATTACCTAGAATCCCCAAGAGCTGATGGCAAAGGAAAGTGGATTAATAATAATGATAAGAAGAAGATAATTACGACAGAAAACACATCACCGTCTCTCTGCCCTCATGTCTCTGTCACTCTTCTCTCTGCCCTCATGTCTCTGTCACTCGTCTCTCTGCCCTCATGTCTCTGTCACTCGTCTCTCTCATTATTCCCTCTCTTTCTCCGCCATTATCTAACTTTATTAAATAAAACTTGATAATTGCCACTGAGATACATAAACTGTTGTCTGTCTCTCGCCCTCTTCTTCTTCTCTCACTCTCTATATATAATCTATTAGACGCAACTTGGCAATCACCACTGAGTGCCATATGGGACACAGAAACGGCTAGGAACTCCCACTTCCTTATGCCTGCACCCATTTGATTAAGGTAATGTTTAAGGGAGAGAACTCTACAATCAAATATCCATAGTGGGGGGCGCCCTCAGGCGGTCTCTGCTTGGCTTTGATTTAAATACTTCATTGACAACGTCTGCGACGCAACCGGTGCCAACCTGTATCGATTTCCATCGTTCTTCCCAAACAATCAGTGTTATGTAGATGTGCACGTCGTCTCGTATGTGCTCAAATGTTCATACTGACATTTAAATGTGCTCTGACCATTCTACGGCCAGACTGAGAAAGGTCGCTCAATAGTAGATATACTTGGGTCTCTCAGTTCAAACACTCGAAGAGACAGTTTTAGTTTTCTCTTGTAGGCCATACTAGATCGGCGTCGCAGAACATAGTCCTAGAAACTTAATCTGTTAACCTTTAATGGATATAGCTTGCATATTATTTGAAATTATTATATCAATTTGTTTACCAAAACATTCGGTTTGATTTCCTGGACTACGGAAACACATTGCTCCATTTTTCTAAATTCTTCTGCTTCTGCTTCCAGATGTTCACTAGAATATACAATTGTGGTCATACTCAGGTTTTTGGAAATGTCTTAGCGTTTACTGAGAAGCGGTACTAGTCTTCACCATATGTTCACACCGGGGTCCAATAGATTACATCTACTGTCCCTACTGCCCCACCCCTTACCCATTCATATCCCAGGTTCTACTAACATAGTTGTCTTCTGCAATTCAAACACAGTACAGTTGACTGGGACATGCTGCTACCCAAACACAGTACAGTTGACTGGGACATGCTGCTATCCAAACACAGTACAGTTGACTGGGACATGCTGCTACTTTTACACAGTACAATTGTCTGTGAAAGGCAACATCGTGACCCTGTTAGCTGGACTGTGTTTGGGTAGTAGCTTGTCCCAGTCAACTGTACTGTGTTTGCCGAGCAGCAAGCAGAGAAACTCAAATGCATCAGAGACTAAATAGTTTTGGAAATGAGAAACTAAAGCGGAGAAACTTTGCAAAAATAGCCAAAGCAAAGATGAGCGAAGACCCTATGATCACATTAACAACACCAAAGCCCATCCCTACTGTACGCAAACCTACCTGGAGGCAGCATATACTTCCGGAGGTGGTAGAAAATATACCAGGTATTGGAAACAAGAACAGCCAGGCTGTAAAATAAAGAAGAGACATAACCCTGATGTACATAACGAAAAACTACCCAAGCATGGACTGGACCCATGCATACACCGACGGTTCTGTAACAAACACAACACAGAACGGAGGGACAGGGGTATTCCTGAGCCTACCAAATGGTAAAAAAATAACACTGTCAGTGGCAACTGGAAAATACTCAAGCAATTTCAGAGCGGAGGCAGAGGCACTAAGGGCTGCAGTAGAAGAAATGGTGACAGGCAAAATAAATGAAAGCCACATAGTCCTGTTTACAGATGCCCTGGTCGTAGCCACAGCACTAAAAAGCCAGAAAAATACTGAACGTAATGATTTAAGAGCAGTACTCTGTCAACTATGCCAGCAGTCCACACCAAAAAGAGTAGTGGTACAGTGGGTTCCATCCCACTGTAACATCCAAGGCAACGAGGAGGCAGACAGACTGGCAAAAGAAGGTGCAAGACTACCACAACCAGATCCTAGTGTAACCTACGAAGAGTCCAAAAGGCTTATTAGAGCCAGATACATGACCAAATTGGAAACAGAACATCATGGCTACACAAAAAACGATGCCTATTACCAGTTGAACAGAAGAGAGCAGGTCGTGGTCTCCAGACTCCGTACAGGCCAGAATAGACTGAGGTACCACCTTTTCAATAAATTGAAGATAGGTGGCACTGATGAATGCACCTGTGATTCCGGGAAAATGATCGCTGAACATCTGCTGCAAAACTGCCCGACATACGAGGATCAGAGAAAGCACATGGGGCCATCACCAGTGGCAACACTAGACAAGCTCTATGGCAGTGTCGACAGCCTCAGGATGACCGCTGCTTTTTTCGAAAAAATACATATTTGACGTCTGACAGCGTACGAAGAAGAAGAAGAAGAAGTACTGTGTTTGAATAGCAGCCTTTCACTGCCAACTATACTGTATTTGGGTTGCTACCCAAACAGAGCACAGTTGAATGGGACACGCCACTACCCAAAAACAGTACAGTTGACTGGGGCAAGCTACTACCCAAACACAGTACAGTTGACTGAGACAAGGTACTACCCAAACACAGTACAGTTGACTGAGACAAGACCAAGGATTCCAAGACCAGAGGTATGTGTCAATTGTAGGTATAGACATGTAGCTAGGTAGTCTACCTAGATGGCAATGACAGTCGCGGTAAGGGTACATTAGCACGGTGAGTCCCAGGCTTCTTGCAATGAGAATGATGTCTTTCCGACTTGGTCTAATCTGGTGGGGATCAGTAGACGGCAGTGTGGCCTTAGACAATGTCGGAGAGGGTCGTTTCCCATCTTTCATGTCCATGGTCTGCTTTGAGAGCTGGTCGTGTAGACATCCTCGGCGAGGCAAACCGCTGGTAAACATAGAACCAAACGGCGGCGGCTTAGCTTGGTAAGTGTGATCTCGAGAACTGTTCATCGGGTGAGTACGCTGTTTGAGATCCGGTCATACCAGTGGAGCGTATCTTCTTCTTCTTCTTCTTACTAGAAGAAGACAGTGGAGCGTATGAATGCGCATCTTGCTGTGCGCGTGGATGGTTTCAAAGCGCATCTTATCGCCGTGCAGAGTAATACGGTTTCAGAATCGTACATCAGGATGAAAATTCGTAGCTTGGTTTTAGGTGAAAGCCTATGCCGGTTGCAGACTAGATGTAGGGCGTTTCCAGGAGTGGCACCCAGATTGACACTTGGAATGATGCGTATGTAGTCACACACGTTAATTGGAGTTGTATTTACTGCCCAGGTAAATGTAATCCTCAATGGAGCTGGCATAGCTGGCATAGCTGGCATGGACAATAATTCCTGCTGTTGTGGGATTGCAGCCAAAGTTTATATCTTTGTTTTTTCCCATGAGATGCTGAGGTCTGATATGCTAGTAGGTGCAAGGTCATCTAGGTGATCGTGGCCTTTCACAACCGTTTTACTCGGGATAATCTATTGCAATCATTGATCTGTCTGAAGAGAACTGCTGTCCACAAACTCCTTTATCTGCAGATTTCGTTTCATTTACTGAGCAGTACCATGTAGTTAAAGCAAACTAATCAAAATTGACTACTCTGTTGAATTATTCGTGTATCCTAAAAATAGCATGAATATTTATTAGCAATGTTTAAGAGTAAAGATAGATGTGGTCGAGAGGTAGGGCACTCCACTCTCACAACGATGAACGGAAACGGTGGCCGATCGAATTCCTCCCAAGTTTCAAGCGATTTCAAGAGCAGTGAGACCTGAGTGGGACCTGAGTTAACTTTAGTCCTTTTGACTTATGGCTTGCCCTTGGTATAAGAAAGCTCGTGACCAGAGAGTGAGGCTTATGGCCACGCAGTTGCTTCCTCACTATCATCCAAATACATCATTGAAACAAAACTGCCTGAGGATGTTGCTATTATCGCTTACGATTGACAACTAAGTTTCAAAACAAAAGCGTAAAGATAGTAATAATCAAAGACAAAACAGAGAAACTGAAAATATTGCACATTAATTGCACACTAACATGTGTGGTTTCTCGGTCTCTGCGAATTACCATACACACCTGCTGGGTCTCTGCACACTAACATATGCGGCTAAGCGGTCTCTGTATACTAACAAATACGGCTAATCGGTCTCTGCATACTAACATGCATGGTTAATCGTTCTCTACACAATAACACACAAGGCTGCTAGATATCTCCACACTAACAAACAAGGCTGCTACATCTCTTCACACTAACACACAGCGCTTCGAGCATTCTTCCAAAACAAGACCGCTCGGTCTCTCCACACTAACACACAGGCTGCTAGATCTCTACACACTAACACACAGCGCTTCAAGCATTCTTCCAAAACAAGACCGCTCGGTCTCTCCACACTAACACACAGGCTGCTAGATCTCTTCACACTAACGCACAGCGCTTCGAGCATTCTTCCAAAACAAGACCGCTCGGTCTCTCCACACTAACACACAGGCTGCTAGATCTCTACACACTAACGCACAGCGCTTCGAACATTCTTCCAAAACAAGACCGCTCGGTCTCTCCACACTAACACACAGGCTGCTAGATCTCTTCACACTAACGCACAGCGCTTCGAGCATTCTTCCAAAACAAGACCGCTCGGTCTCTCCACACTAACACACAGGCTGCTAGATCTCTTTACACTAACGCACAGCGCTTCGAGCATTCTTCCAAAACAAGACCGCTCGGTCTCTCCACACTAACACACAGGCTGCTAGATCTCTTTACACTAACGCACAGCGCTTCGAGCATTCTTCCTACCGACAAACAAGACCGCTCGGTCTCTCCACACTAACACACAAGACTGCTAGATCTGTACACACCAACACACAACGCTTCGTTCTTTCTTCCTACTGACAGACAAGGCTGTTCGGTCTATGCCTTCCACTGTGAGCTAAAAAAAATAAATGAAAATGGATCATTTCTGTTCTGTTCAAGTGCCATCTCCGCATCGAACGTCGGCGGCAATTGATCTCCAGTACCCTCTATCTCTTGTCGTAATAGTGTAATCTGACAGGCTTTTTCCAGTCCATCTCCTGATGTTATCCAACCACTTATAACGTATGCCTCTTGAATGGCTGCCTTCTACCCTTCACTCCAGTGGTCTTCAACAAGAAGGTATGTCTTGTTATATGGTAAAATAACTGTCTAACCCTGATTTCGGTCATTAATTCTCTTTTCACCCACAACTTTTTTCAATACCTGCACATTTGTTTTCTTCTCTTTTCAAGAAATGCCACACAATCTTCTATATACTCACATTTCGAAGGCTTCAATACTCTTTTCCAACTTGCTATTCATTGTCCATGTTTCTGCGCCATAAAGTAGTGACGAATATACATAACACCTTAGAATTATTATTTAATTTTAAATTTATGATTACCTGTTTGGATGTCAGTATGTCTCGCGTGTTTCTGAATACCACAATGGTCATACCTATTCTCTTTCTGATTTCTTTTGCACAACTGTCTTCTTCCTTTATTATATGACATAGATAAGGGAAACTTTGTACTTTTTTATGTAGTAAATCGTCAATTTTTATTTGCATACATGGTTTCCTGTCACTTTTTCTAAGTTTTTTTTTTTTTTCTTTTTTTGCGTTCGCCTTATTTCTCTATTCCCCAAGGCGGGTGTGCGTTACACTGTGGTTTTTATTTTGCGCCTGTCGGCCCAGTGCATCCGACTTCAGCAAGCATTTTATTTAAGGGTCTGCTTCCTCCTGCATTTTCTAAGGGTTTGCTTCCCCGGGGTAACGGCCGGTGCTGTGATGGGGATCGAACCCAACACCTTCTGGTTGTGAGCCGTGCCACTTAACCACTAGGCCACGCCGTCCCCACTTTTTCCAAGTATCATAGCCTTTGTCTTACTTTTTGCTATCAAAACTGTATCATTCGCATATCTAAGATTACGCATTGCCACCCCTCCAGCGACAAGCCCTGGCATCCCAGCTATCTGTTTGAATATTTGTTCTGTGTCGATATTAAAAATACAAAGCGATAATCTACAACCTTGTCTCACTCATCTTGTTACATCTATACTTAGAGAGCACAACTTTCCTGATTTTACTGTGCCATTTTGTTCCCAGTGCAATTTATTGAGCAGTCTTATGTCTTTAACATCTAGACCTATTTCTTGGAGACATTTAATTAATTTCTCATGTTGCACTATGTGAAAAGCCTTCTGGTATAATGTTAAATGGTGATTAGACCTCAGCATGTGTCTGGCCCAGTGTTGTATAATGTTAAATGGTGATTAGACCTCATCATGTGCTTTATCAACCCACATCCCTGATTATGTTATTTGTTTAGGGGCCATCTTTTAGCATATCTTATTGTTCTTCATTGTTACCCTAGCTGCAGTAAAATGACTCAATCGCCTTATCTTTTATAAAAGAAAACTCCAAGGCAATAACTATGAAATAACCACACCAGATTGTTATGCACGGCATGTGATTGAAATTAAAATGTAATTATTGATTTCTTTATCGCCTTCGAATGTCTGAGTAGTGCTGAGAGCGCTTTTTTAATCCCTGACCTTGACACACTTCCCGCTACGCAGCACTAAATAAGTGTTTGACTTAAGTTGTCAATAAACAAACTTGCCATCTCACCGACGTTTTGACAACTTGATCCACGATCGCAGTATATGATATAGGAAAATATCTACCACTTTTCTTAATTTCTTCTTATATATTTTCTCTCTATAGCCGGAGTATAGGGCCAGAAGTATTATTGAACTTCTGTAGCCTCTGCCAAAGACTTTCTGTGATTTTGCAGCGGTGGATTTTTGAAGAAATTTATTTACACGATGAAGTTGCTAGACCGAAGGACAACTGTCTTCAACCACATTTTACAATATGCGTGGAGATGCAGTGCACCTATTCTGTTCTTCTCAAAAATATCTCCTGTCGTTGAAGAAAAATTGTGGATCCCATTGCTTTTTCATTTAACACATATAAACAAAAGGCAAATAATTGTATCACCCTTTGATTGATGATCAAAATAATTATTTATTCATTTTGTAGCATTGGTAAAACTTAAAACATTAATTTAAAAAAAAATAATGATCCTGATAGTATGTGGCTGTATTAACTTTGGACAGATTGGGCTCATTAGCCTTGGTTGGCAGCCAATCTAAGAGAAGCTAAACTCTGACTCTATACCTGGGTAGACGAAGCTCGTTAGCCAGTTCAGGCAATTCGCCTAGGAGAGAAGGTACTCTGATTTTAAACCCACAAGTCCCAGAGAGTGCTGGCCAGTCGTGGGACGATGCGAATATTGGAATTTCTTGAGTAAGTAGCATCTGCGGGCAACGACTCCACTGCCTTGTGGAAACCCAAGAGATAGGGTAGGGCTAGGAGAGTAAACCCAGCCAGAAAATCTGGAATGGTAGCACCTAAGGCGGATGGTTTCGAAATTGCGAACTCATTCCGGCAGCTCCTGCAGTTGAGCTGGTGCCAAATTGTCATGCTTTGCACTCCTTTGGATTACACTAGAGCGCCCGAGAAGGAGATCATGTAGTTTGGGCAGCCCATGGTCTCCATATTCAGCGCCTAGGATTGCGCCCTGAGATATTACTCACAGGGCGCCACGCGCATGGTCTTCAAAGACTACGATATTATTACTTTGGTTATAACTTTCATTCCCATTTCTAGGATCAAGATGCTGAGCAGCGCATGAGCTGCAGCGGTAAGCAACCCATAGCTGACTGCTAGCGTCAGAGCCTGCGAATAAGAGTTACCAAGACCATTCTACACCTCCACGGGGTGATCCTGGAGAACAGGCTGCAGCAGGGCAGACTGGCTAAGGAGAAGGGATGGAAGAGGGAAGGCTGACCTGGTACTAAAAAATGTCTGCTGAATTCGGATGTGTCGACCAAAAGGTGCAAATATCGCAATCAAGCTGTAAACTACGACACAACGCATTCCGTTCTCTGGACAACATCCTGCTACTTGCAAAGCTCTGTTCAGGGATTGGTAGCGGGAGAACGAACGAAGAAGAAGAAGAATTCGCATTTCTAGAGTTAGTCGGGTGAATTTAAGGAGATATGGAATAAAGGTCTCTCGTTGTGCAGAGGTCACATAGTGTACATAATGAGTTTGTATTTTATTACCAATATAAACATTATTTAAGTCGCTGGGGCTTGCTTCCAGATTAACTTTCAACTTGACACGAGTACGTAACAACTAAAAGTATAATAAATAGACCAACACATGTCATATGTTTGTATTGAGCACCTATCATTTCGAAGCTGTTGTGATAATGTGCTGCTTTGGTTATCATTGTATCATTAGCATATATGATAAGCTGTGTCAGATTCTCATTAGCTGCACTACGTCTTTGTGCGTTCGTCTCATTAGTGCTCATTTGTGTAGTTCTATACTGGCACAGACAAAAGATTAAATGTGGGTTACTGCAGACAGGCGACACCGTTGCATGAGATATCAAGGGATAAATACGTAGAAAGGAGTGTTATGGAGAACACAGACAGAGAGATCAATTGGGCAGATGACCACAGTTGAGACGATAGTTAAGGGAGAAAAATGGGTCCAAACTGAGGATTGAATGACGGATTACCTCAGAGTCACCATAATCCTAAGCAGGAGAGCTGAACTCAAGGTTAACTAGCTGATAAATATTATCTATCAGAATAGTGGCGCCATCGAATGTACAGCCGGATCGGAGCTACTTCATCGGAGAATGAAGTCTAGGATGTTGCTGAGCAGAGCGGTGTACACAGAACAAGAACCTCCAGTACGAGAATGGACATGGAAGCAGTGACTACAGCTTTGAGATAGCTAGCTATCTGAGACCTCTGTATCGAAGGCAGTGATCGTGACAGACCCACAGTCCTTGCTTTGGAAGATACAGAACGGCTGCTAAGGCATTCCTGGAAGGTCTGCTATAAAGGCCATATACCTGCAGGGATTGGTATTGATCTCCTGTCCGGTAATTCTGGGGTTTCGGTCAACAAAAGCGCCGGAATCCTGACATCATTTTGAATGTTAATGACCACATGTTCGATCACGGCAATCAACGAATCAGTAATTTAATATTGATACCGGGCCAAGGTTGAGCAGCATGGGACACAGACAAGATGTTGGAGCAGCAGTATGTACAATCAACGAGCTGCAAGAACCATAAGTAGCGGCGCCCGTTGTCATTTACTTAGAGAGACTAAGCACCTATGGGTATACCCAGAGTGCAGTAAAGTCGTTTCTTAGGAACAGAACAGAACAGACATACATATAAATTACCTTAGCCAACCATCTTATATCGTGTATGAAAGCGTCTCTACTGTGCTCACGTCAATTACCACTATAAAATTGTTATTATGTTTTCCACCAAAACACATTTAGAATTTGAAAATGACTCGTGAATTTATTGCCATTGAGATTTCGGGTTACCGTATCGTCAATATAGAATGCCCAAGCGGTGATCAGGCTGTGCGACCAGCCAAGCAGTAGCCGATACCGCGCGATACGTGAGAATCTGTGGAGATTTCCTCACGTCAGAAAGTGAGTGTGAACCAGGAAGCTGTCGTGTCGTGGTTTCCTGCTCTACTCTCGTCTTCTGTTTTAAAATAACCGCTCACATCACAACAATTATTTCTCTGAAAGTGCTGGAAAATACCCACTGACCGCTGATTATTCTTGCCATCTACCCTACATGAGCATCGGACTAAGGCAGTTCTGGAACATATCAAATAAATAATTCGTGCGATACCACCAGATTGCCGGCATGAGTAACACACACCATTGTGGTCAGTTGATTGACCGATGTGTGGACACGGTGTGCGTCTTCCATGGACAGCAGCGAGGGCAGTGTGTGAGTCTGCCTTGAACAGCTGTGAGGGCAGTGTGTGTCTGTGTCTTCCACGGACAGCTACTTCGTTTGGGACATAATTCACACTCAAGGATAACAGCCCACTGACACGACAAAAACCGTAAGTTTTCTGGTATTTTTCATGCAAGGCTTTTCGTGAATTGTTTGATGTCCCCTTAGATCTTATGTTCTTTGTTGTCAATAGAAATGAATGTATTGCGTTATATAAGTATACTGTAACATGTTGTTGTATGTCATTATTATATAATTTGCCGGTTTATGTAACTGGTAGTGTTGTTGTTGTTTAATTTTCCCACGATGACTAAATTTACTCTTTCGTGCATCATGAAATATTCTTTATGCGGATGGTCATAGAAGCTTTCCTAACATCCCGAGCGTGCTGATGAAGGTGGACCGAGGTCCCTCGATATGTTGTGCTATGTAATCAGGTGTTGTTTAATGTAAATGTAAAGTAGTTCAATACCTTACAAAGTGTAATATAACTCTTTGTTTCATTTATTGTGTAATATAAGGGGATGTCTTATGTAAGTACTAAGTCAATGTACATGTACATCTTATGTAATGTACTGTTTTATGTGTGTAATATGTTTTGTTTTGTTTTACGTAGGTGAAATATAATGTGAAGTTTGGCGTACGTTTTACGTAATGTACTGTTGAATGAATGTGTTATCTAACATCATATTTTATAATGCATTTCATTATAGAATGCTCTCTTTTTGTAAGTTTTAATGTAATATAATAGTTTATGTACGAATTATGCAATGTAATGTTTTTTCTAAGTATTATATAAGGTTACATATA
This sequence comes from Ariolimax columbianus, assembly GCA_036924085.1. Classification (NCBI taxonomy): domain Eukaryota; kingdom Metazoa; phylum Mollusca; class Gastropoda; order Stylommatophora; family Arionidae; genus Ariolimax; species Ariolimax columbianus. Next base: position 79,794,089 of record JAVGWX010000011.1, on the reverse strand, counting down.
GCGATGTTATGTAGTTACTAGTTGCAATAAAGTCCTTCTGTAGAACAATCACTCCCTAAAACACATTAATGACATTCCTATGTCTTGTCTGTAGAACAATCACTACCTAACACACATTGCTAGGTCTTGTCTGTAGAACAATCACTCCCTAAAACACATTGCTAGGTCTTGCGCGTAAAACAATCACTCCCTAAAACACATTGCTAGGTATTGTCTGTGAAACAATCACTCCCTAAAACGCATTGCTAGGTCTTGTCTGTTGAACAATCACTCCCTAAAACACATCACAATATTTCCCTTCTCGATATTTTGGCTACATATAAAAAGCAACATAAACAAGACGGTTTTCGTCTACGTGATATTAGAAACGTGGCAGTTAAACTATTAACAGACATGGTCCTGATTGGAAAACCAAATCCATTTTTATATACTAATTTTCATATAATGGAATATTTAAAAAATAAATTGTGGTGATAGTGTATGCTGATGGTTGACGGTATGTGAATCTTGATAACTGGATGCCTTCACATGTGTCTATGCTTTTAAAACTAGGGGCAGGTAACGCAAAGGATGTTGATATGTAGGCATGCTGGCATCGTTCTGATGGAACAAGTCACTTTCAAATACAGAAAACAGTTGTTTTGGTCATAACAGGGTGTGTTTACATTCCTGGTCGCTTGGTGGTGGCTGTTAGCCTTGCATTATCCGGGACAGTGCTGGGTTAGTGTGTACTATTGCATACCTGTCTGAGCATTGCTATTATAGTGTACCTGTCCGAACATTTCTATTATAGTGTACATGTGAGAACATTTCTATTATAGTGTACATGTGAGAACATTTCTAATATGGTGTACTTGTCAGAACATTTCTATTATAGTGTACATGTCTGGACCATTTGCATATTTACAATAGAAAAATGACATGTTAGAAATCAAATAAGACCTAGATACTAATTATGCTGCTTGTTTTCTTTATTAATGTGCATGACTGCATAGTGGAAGTCTGCACCAAAGCTCTATGCACACTTTTGTAGTGGTGGTTTCTTAGGAATTTGTTGTACATGTCGATGAAACAAGCTTCATGTTCGCCTTTAACAAGAGACTTATGGAGGTGGTAGTACTCCTATGTTTTCCTCAACACTGAAAAGTCATGGAATCCTCACACAGTTTTCCTTTCTAGTATTGAAATAGAATCATAGACCGCCAACTTTGCGATTGTTGGGAAAGGAGGCCTTTATTCTTCCACCACATAAATCCGCCCTTCCTCCAGCGGACCGTAAAGCTCCCTCAATGGAGAAAACACTACATTTGTAGTTTACATTCTTGGAATGCTAGAAAGGTTTCACTCTTTTCTGTCATTATCTCTGTATCACATACGATCTACACGACAGCGTGCGCGTGCACACACACATGTCCACGTACACATATAAACACACCATATAGTCGGATGTCGTCCTACGCTAAACAAGCTAGAGATTAAGATCCATGAGTCTGAAAGGGCCCCGTGGAAGACTCATAATTATGTTTCTGTAAACAATTGCTAAACAAGTCTTGAATAGCTCTGCGTCCCATCGTTTAGACCTCTCAGTATCTAAACCTTGCCTTAAACATATACACGCGGGCATAAGCACACAGACACGACCCACTTTCGCTAGCTTCCCTCGTGTTCCGCTTCCGCAATTGGGAATGTTAAATAATGAACCCGATACTAGTGGAGGTCGTGTACGTGCTAATGGAAGGGTTAACGTCCATTCATGATGATAGGAAAGATCGTTGTTCCAACGCTTTATCGATAAGATACAGTGAGCTCAATTAGTCCAAGTCTCTACATAAAGTGATCAGAGAAAAGACCTATTTGACAATTCCTAGTTGGACAGTGCAGTGGTTTGTTTAGACTGCAGTTCCTCGAACTATCGTTGCACAAGAGGATGTAGTTGTGGTTGAGTGCCCATAATGAGAAGGGTTACTCTTTTTGTGCTTCCTAAAATGGACGTCTAGTGGCGGGTTGTCGTAGCTTTCCTCACATCCCGAGCGTGTTAAAGGTTGACCGGGGTCCTCCAGGCGGTTGTGCTATGCTTGGCTTCATCTGCGTGTCGCTCACTACTACGGGGATCACGTCGATCATCACCAAGTTAACCAGGCTGCTATGAAAACAACCCGTTTCCAGGAATGGCTACGAGGAAGCCAAATTGAGGGTCTTGTCCAGTGTGTATTGTCTGAACCTGACTATCATGTCTGATCAGTTTATTTTGTTTGACCAGACATTAGTCTTCCTGCTAAAGCGCTCTGTTATAAACAAAATGATTGTGTCTGTGGCTGAAGCATGTGCACCTTCCCAACAATATACATATATGCACGAGGTCATTCGGCGAGTTTCCTTTACGAGAGTATAACAGATGCAATAGACTCTAGGGTCACTACTCGGTGTGCCTGACCAGGTCGTGAACATTCTGTCACAGAACTCACACCGTTTTGGAACTTACTACTCCACTCACACACTTGTTGGAGTGAACAGTGATGGGACGTGCAGGACATTCTTGACATCCTTAACAACCGTATAAACAAGTTCCAATACAAAGGCATGCCTTTTTTTCTAAATTCTATCCGACTTTTAAAGTTTCCATTCGAAGCCCATTTGTACATATATCCGTGACGTATCCTAATCCCTGATAATAGGTGAGCTACAAACTTATGACTTAAAATCTCTGATCAATAAAATCAATGTTTCTAGAATGATTTTCACACAGTATGCGATCATGCTAATGTAGTAATATTATTATTATTATATAATACTGGTGAACATTATAATGTCTGCTTAATCTCAGTTTTATTTTAAGTTAAATGGTTTGTGGTAAAGAAACATACATTTATATTAACATCTAATACATTTAATATAGGCCTATTTCCAAATCTGAACACTTTGTACAATTTTTCCAGCTTTCTTTATTCAAAAACTTTTTAATCACTAAATAATAAAATGAGTCTTTCATTCTTGAGTCTTGTAACATTACCTTTTCAATAGACATTATAGACTCAATCCAAGCAAACTATCTGGACTCTGAGAGCACCTACAAAGCCCATCTATCAGTTTATCATCTTTAAAGCAGAAAATGATCGCTGTGCCGGGCTTGTATTGCTCCGAATTGTCAAAATAAGCTTACTTAATTTGTGCACTTCTTTCAGTCCAGAATCTAAATCGGTGGTGGCCAAGATAAGGTTGGCCGAGGGTCAGACAGACCTATAATAGAAAGCAACGGCAAACTACTTCATACTTGAAAAACATTTTTACAAATGTAAACTCTTATACACAAAATTGTCCACAACAGCTACAAGTCCAGAAGTGTTACTGGCTGATTTACTTAATACACTTCACAAGGCCAACTGTGCACCTCAACTCCATGCTATAGAAATGTACCTACCATCCACTCCCACGATCACTTTCCTATACCGATGCTAAAGACAAAGCAACATCAATTGATCTCAGAGACCTCCGACCGCAGAAAAGATAAATGTCACTGCTTTCAGTTTTTTATTATCAAAGTAGGTACCGATACTGTCTTCACCTGTTCACGTGCACGATCAGAGACTTGACATTATAATTTCCGTTTTGTCGGCACTATCTAGTAGAGCTCAATTGGTATGAGAGAGAGAGAGAGAGAGAGAGAGAGAGAGAGAGAGAGAGAAAGAGAGAGAGAGAGAGAGAGAGAGAGTGGTGTTGTGGGAAGTGGGGAGATGGTAATCGTTCATTTTGGGTCTTTTTGGTTTTGTTTCTGGCGCCTGTGCGTGCTATTTTGTAATATTTTTTTAAACGGAGTTTACAGTAATTTTCAATCAACAATAAGAGCCGGCCCAAAACTGTTTGATGGGCCCGTAAAAATTGGTTGGCGGGCCATTTTTTTGCCCCCTCTGATATAAGTTAAAAAAATAGGCAACCCTTGGAATTCAAGACATATATATTAGTTAGTTCACGTATAAGACGGATGTGATCAAATCTCGTTCAACAAGACATCATAAACGTTTTTGAGTTAGCCAGGAAAGGATTTTCTGTAGTTGTCCAATTTGTAGTGTATTAGAAGTTGGATAGAGCTTGTTTAGAATATGACGTGTATCTTGTTCTTATTTGTTCAGCTAGGTTGTCGATAATTTCACAAAACAGCCTCCCGTGAAACTGGCTTCCACTCTCGGTACGGACGTTTTTAGTCTTGGATTCAGCATCATCGCTGCTTTTTCTAAGTGTTTCAACAAATGCATCCTGCCTATCATTTTGTTAAGTGTTTCAACAAATGCATCCTGCTTATCACTTTGTTAAGTGTTTCAACACATGCATCCTGCTGATCACTTTGTTAAGTGTTTCAACAAAGGCATCCTGCCTATCATTTTGTTAAATGTTTCTACAAATGCATCCTGCTTATCACTTTGTTAAGTGTTTCAACACATGCATCCTGCTTATCACTTTGTTAAGTGTTTCAACACATGCATCCTGCTGATCACTTTGTTAAGTGTTTCAACAAAGGCATCCTGCCTATCATTTTGTTAAATGTTTCTACAAATGCATCCTGCTGATCACTTTGTTAAGTGTTTCAACACATGCATCCTGCTGATCACTTTGTTATGTGTTTCAACAAATGCATCTTGCCTATCATTTTGTTAAGTGTTTCAACACATGCATCCTGCTGATGACTTTGTTATGTGTTTCAACACATGCATCCTGCTGATGACTTTGTTATGTGTTTCAACACATGCATCTTGCCTATCATTTTGTTAAGTGTTTCAACACATGCATTCTGCTGATCACTTTGTTATGTGTTTCAACACATGCATCCTGCTGATGACTTTGTTAAGTGTTTCAACAAATGCATCCTGCTGATGACTTTGTTATGTGTTTCAACAAATGCATCCTGCTGATGACTTTGTTATGTGTTTCAACAAATGCATCCTGCTTTTCACTTTGTATGTATAGAAGAGTATCATTCAATTTCTGGTTGCGCTAAACAATATCTACGTCGTAGCCGGAAGAACGTTGTCTATGAATTAAAATAATTTTGAAAATATTTCCAACCAAAAAATTGTCAAAATCACTCGAAAATACTAAATAAAAACAACTCTTTCAGTTCACAATTGCATCAGCATTCCATTTATTTGAATTTTCTACAAACTATTTTTTTGTAAATGCAATCAACAGTCCACCAAGAGTATGAGAACAACAATTGTACATTCTTTTATGTTTGATAAGCCTTGCTGTAAAACTAAATTGAGCATATGAGCTTAGAAATGTGTAAAAAGTATTCGGATATACTTCTAGAGCTTGACTGAAGTCCATTTGAATGGCCACTCAACACTGGAACCCAAATGAAACGCTCGTATGCAACGCCTTCCTCAACAATCAAAGCAGAGTAAAAATGTGTGATTTGGACATACCATCTGATATCTCACCAAGCATTATAAATGAAAAACTTCCGTCACCAATTTCTTTTTTCTTTTATTCCATCGAATAAAACATTTCTCAGTTCATCTATAATACCAGTTTGTACAGCAGACGAAGAGACATGAAAAACTGTTGAAGTTTTTAAGTAACAGTCCAGGAGTGGATGAATATCTCTTAGGGCGCCCAAACGTTCCAAATAATTGAATCTGTTTAGGGATGTCGCTGATTCATACTGACCTCTCATCTGTAGTCTTTGCTTGGCTAAATAATAAATTGAGTTAATCTTTTGATAATTTATCAATTCTGATTTACTTGTTCATTATGGAGAATAATGCTGACCTTGTGGTGAAAATCAATTATTATAACATGGATTCTTTGTTTCCGGAACACTTGACACTTTCCAAAAGAATCTACACGATTTGGAACTGCTCTTTTCTTTGCCGAGCAATAGATAAGTGACTAAGATAAGAAAATCCAGTTTTGGTCTACGTTCCATTTTCATTTGAGAACTGTACCAAAGGCCAACACAAAACAGTTTGCTTAATATTTCACGATCAGTGATTCAATGAATTAACTGATATTGTTTGCTGAAGAGATAGCAAATACAATCCACTTTCTTGCCTTTATGTGCTGTAACAAGATTTGGAAACTCAGGGCAACGCTGTCCATTGATCAATATTTGCAATGTCTTGGAAACTTCTGGATGAAAATGTATCTGTTACTTCTTCTAATATACGATTGTTTTTTTCTCAATTATTCCATCACAAAGAAGGAATTTAACTTAAAAAAGCATGACATAAATTTCACGATAAACACATAAATGTTCTCAACAATGGTACATATACTGCTACGCCCACGTCTTTAATTATAATCGCTTTTAAAAAACAACATTCTAACATTCAATGTATCTGAGTGCGGGACCTTTGGAGCACACACGGTAATGGAAAGTCATACACTGGCATCAGACAGTGACATAATTCTCGCCAACCATATCTTAGCACACATTGAATATCAGAGACTGGTATATATGTGTGTGTATGTGCGCGTATGTCTGTGCATTTAAGTGCGTGTTCGTTTGTACGTGCCTTTCCATGTTGTGCAACTTATTCGTAAAACTGCATACCATTTTGCCGTTGGAGTGTCGTATCAAGTTGTGAACATCGAGTGTAGTTTCTTTATTCGTTATGTGTTCTCTTGAGGCTTAGACTTTCCGAGCTCTGGACGTTCATCTCTTGAACAAATATTACATTCTTCCCGTTGTTGCAGGCATATATAATGATCAATATCTGGTTAATCAGTCCTAAGATTTGTTGTCAGGTTGTCAGAACATGTCTCTCTATTTTAACGAATCTAATGCATCTATATTCATTGCAACATTGGTTCATAATTTAGGCCTCAGAGTGCCTGAGATGTACAAATGTGTCTTGGTCGCCGCCTTTCTCTTTCTCCATCTAGTATCTTCTGTAGAAGACTTTCATGTCGCATATTGTGTCCCAACCAACTCAATTTTCTTTTTTATATATTTTACCTATTTGTCTTTGGGGGCCTACACCAGTGTGAACATTGTCATTGGATCTTCTTTATGTCCAACTCATTCGTTCCATTCTACGCTTACTCCACATTTCAAACGTTTCCAAGCTTTTTTAACCTTTTTTTTATTAGCCATATCTAGTACCCTACAGTGCAATTGGTCATGGATCAGTAGTAACTATTAGTTTCTCAGATATTGAACAGGAGTGGGAGAGTTTTAAAACAGTTCTAGAAAAGCTAAAAGAGGAATGTGCTCTATGTAGGGAGGTAAACCCCAAGCGTAAAAAGTGGATAACTAGGATCAAGACTGATAGTAAAAGCTTCATTTTCTTTGTTAGAAATAAACAAAGAACGAAAGACAAAATAGGCTCTCTCATAGACAGTATAGAGAATATAATAAGTGAGAATAGGGAGGCAGCTAATATACTCAATCAGTACTTTGGCACAGTTGACACAAAAGAGGACTGTTTCAAGATCCCAGAGCCTATAGATATCTTTCAGAGACATGGAAACAGCGGGATTGAGATCAATCTTCTTTACAGAGGAAATGGTTTATACAAAATTGGAGGGGTTGAAAGTGAATAAATGTTCAGGTCAATATGGTATTCATCCAAAATTGCTGTTTGAAATTAGAGACCAACTAGCAAACCCATTGGCTATATTATGTTCTCAATCACTTGCAAAAGGGATTGTTCCAGTGGATTGTAAAGATGCAGGAGTGATCCCCTTATTAAAAAAGAGCAAGAAATCAGATCCAGCGAATTATAGACCGGTGAGTTTAACGAGCATAGTCTGAAAATTGTTAGAGTAAATAATCAAAGATAACATTTTAATGCGTTTAGACAAGTTCAATCTAATCAGAAATAGTTAGCATGGGTTTACTAGAGAGAGATTGTGCTAAACAAATCTATTAGAATTCATGGAGGAGGTTACTAAAATGATAGAAAAAGGGGAGCCAGGGGACGTTATTTACCTAGATTTTGCAAAGGCATTTGATAGAGTACCTCATCAAAGATTATTTCGAAAGTTAAAATCACATGGAATAGGTGGGGAAGTTGCCAAATGGATTGAAAATTTGTTAACGGGAAGAAGGCAGATGATGGGCATAAATAAGGAGTACTCTGAGTGGCGTGAAGTGAATAGTAGTGTGCCACAGGACTCGGTTGTGGGACCAATTTTGTTCTTGGTATATATACACGATTTGGACATCGATATGGGATCCATGATTGCAAAGTTTGCTGATGACACAAAACTATGTAGGAGTGTCTCATCTATAGCAGAAGTGGATATATTGAGGTTGGATTTAGATAAAATTTAAGAAATGTCTGTAAGCTCTCAAATGGAATGAAATGTAGATGAATGTACAGTCACCCACATGGGTAGATCCAATATGGAACATAATTACAGAATGGCTGAGAGCAATATTAGAAAGATAGATAAGGAAAGGGACCTAGGGGTTATAATAGATCATACAGGTAAGGTGAGTAAGCAAGTCCATAAAGCAGTGAAAAAGGCAAATGCAATATTAGGTATGATAAAAAGAAATATTAAACATAGGAGCAAGGAAGTGATAGTCAAACTGTATAAATCATTACTTAGACCTAGATTAGAGTACTGTGTACATGTGTGGAGTCCTTATCATAGAGGGGACATAAACATGCTAGAAATAATACACAAAAGAGCGACAAAGCTGATAATAGGGTTCCAGAATTACAGTTATGAGGAAAGACTCAGAAAAACCGGCCTACAGTGTCTAGAAGAAAATGAAGAATTCATGGTGACTTAATACGGGATTATAAGATGATCAGAGGAATGGATAAATTAGACTATAACAGGTTGTTTTTTTTAATACAGCAACCCACAAGAACAAGAGGGCATAGCTAGAAGCTGACTAAAGAGAGGTCCAGATTAGATATTAGGAAGTATTTTTTTAGTCAGAGAGTGGTGAATGCTTGGAATGCATTGCCACAAGAGGTAGTGGAAGCAGGGACAGTTAATGCATTTAAGAATAAAGTGGATGCGCATAGATTTTAGAGCAAGGTAATATAAATGAAACTGGCTGTATACAGACTCTACAGGGTCTTCTAAACCAGCATAAAGAGGTTAAGTTATGCCATGATATTTTCTTTGAGATTAGCAGTTTCTGTTTTTCTCTGACGGCATTTTTGTGTGGTTATTACAAAGCAATCTTTGTCCTTTTTTCGTCTAATTGCAAGCATCTTCTGTGATGGATTGCCCTAAATATGTACACTTCTGTACGTGTTCGATTATTTCTTCTTTGCTGATTGTATTCATTTGCCTATGTTACTTAGTTATTACCAGTCTTTGTCTTAATTCGCTGTTTGCATTAATTTGCTTATGTTGCCTAGTCATTACCATAGTATTTGTCCTAATTCGATTTATTTTCATCCCAAACTCTTCGCCTGTACTGTTAATATTTGCAAACAGTATTTGCAACGTTGCTACGGATCCTCCAACTATGGCTTGGTCGTCGGCAGATTTGATGGCATTACCTTTCATGTCGTTGACATTGACAGCCACATTACAGCGTCGAACAACTTATTCCATCCTCATCTCAGAATATGTGTTATACAGATCTGTTGAAAGCAAGCAATCTTGTCGTAATATGTCTTATTGAAACTTTATTAGTCCTTCTTTGATTGAAATAATTGCCTTTTGATGTCCACACAGCCTCTCTAATTAATCTAATGAATGGTTTCTCTGTCTATTTCTTGCAAAATATGAAAAGGTTTGTTCCATGGAACTTGATCAAAGGTTTTCGTGTAGTCAATAAAGCAGATACAAAATGGCCGTCTTTGATCAATCATACGTTCTGTGAGATCCCGCAACGATCCGATGACAAACCGTGTATCTCTTATCTTGCGAAATCCAAACCGGTTAACATTTAGCACCTCCTCTATCTTGCCATCGATTCTCTGCTTAATTAGGTTTAGTTGAATGTTAGATGCATGTGATATTATTAAGCTATCGATCGGAATTAGACACAGTCTATTGCATTCGGTTTGTTTTGGTTTTTTGGTGTGTGCGTGTGTATGGAGGAGGGTGGAGGAGGGGTGAAATGGAATTATTATTGCAGTTGTGTGTCCATTTACCTATATTCCGTTGTTGTAAATATCTGCAGGGCATACCAGGCCCTTAGCCTTGGTTGGTGACTGGTCTTGGAGTGAAGCCCGACAGGCAAACAGATAGAGCATTGCTCTGCAGCTTGCCTTGTTCCAAATGCATTCGTATCACATTTCCCTTGGAGCAAACAAGGCAGACTGAGAGATTGACCATACTTTATGGGCAATACATGATTTCCATATTTCTGCCCGGACTTTGTGCTAAAAGCACAATTACTATCGTCTGAGAAGATGAAAAGAGCCAATGATGAAATATACATATGCTTCAAAAGTAAATTTGGCAAAGTTTCTACCGCCTGTTTTGAGATATACATTTATAAAACTACGTGTTGCATAATATCAGTCAACAAAACATTCTACCACACATTCATCTGTGGTCACCCTCGGTTATAATATTGTAACAGGGTTCAGAAAACACGATATGTACGGGACGAAGCGGACATAACAGTAGTCTTCTATGACTAGTACTGACACTTTGTGTCTTACATGGCTAGTACTGATACACTGTGTCTTCTATGACTTGTACTGACACTTTGTGTCTTACATGACTAGTACTGACACTTTGTGTCTTACATGGCTAGTATTGACACTGTGTGTCTTACATGACTAGTACTGACACTTTGTGTCTTACATGACTAGTACTGATACTTTGTGTCTTACATGACTTGTACTGACACTTTGTGTCTTACATGACTAGTACTGACACACTGTGTTCTAACATGACTAGTACTGACACTTTGTGTCTTACATGGCTAGTACTGACACTGTGTGTCTTACATGACTAGTACTGATACTTTGTGTCTTACATGACTAGTACTGATACTTTGTGTCTTACATGACTTGTACTGACACTTTGTGTCTTACATGACTAGTACTGATACACTGTGTCTTACATGACTAGTACTGACACTTTGTGTCTTACATGGCTAGTACTGACACTGTGTGTCTTACATGACTAGTACTGATACTTTGTGTCTTACATGACTAGTACTGATACTTTGTGTCTTACATGACTTGTACTGACACTTTGTGTCTTACATGACTAGTACTGACACTTCGTGTCTTACATGACTAGTACTGCCACACTGTGTTCTTACATGACTAGTACTGATACTTTGTGTCTTACATGACTAGTACTGACACGCTGCGTCTTCTATGACTAGTACTGATACTTTGTGTCTTACATGACTAGTACTGACACTTTGTGTCTTACATGGCTAGTACTGACACTGTGTGTCTTACATGACTAGTACTGACACACTGTGTTCTTACATGACTAGTACTGACACTTTGTGTCTTACATGACTAGTACTGACACTTTGTGTCTTACATGACTAGTACTGACACACTGTGTTCTTACATGACCAGTACTGACACACTTTGTTTTTACATGACTAGTACTGACACTTTGTGTCTTACATGACTAGTACTGACACACTGTGTTCTTACATGACTAGTACTGACACTTTGTGTCTTACATGACTAGTACTGACACACTGTGTTCTTACATGACTAGGACTGACACACTGTGTTCTTACATGACTAGTACTGACACTTTGTGTCTTACATGACCAGTACTGACACACTGTGTTCTTACATGACTAGTACTGACACTTTGTGTCTTACATGACTAGTACTGACACACTGTGTTCTTACATGACTAGTACTGACACTTTGTGTCTTACATGACCAGTACTGACACACTGTGTTCTTACATGACTAGTACTGACACACTGTGTTCTTACATGACTAGTACTGACACACTGTGTTCTTACATGACTGGTAGCGACATTTTGTGTCTTAACTTAACTTAGAAGACTCTACAGTCTGTATACAACCAGTTTATTTCACTCCACGGATACCGAAAATACTGCGAGCATCCAATCTATTTTTGACTGCATTAACTGACTCTACTTCCACTACATCCTGCGGCAATACATTCCAAGAATTCACCACTCTCTGACTAAAAAAAAAATTTCCTAATATCTAATCTAGACCTGTCTTTAAACAATTTGTAGATGTGCTCTCTTGTTCTTGTACTTTGAATAACTTAGTATAGTCTAATTTATCCTTTCCATTTATTAATGTACACACTTGTATTAAGTCACTTCGAATTCTTCTTTGTTCTAGACACTGAAGACCAGTTTTTGATAGTCATTCCTCGTAACTATAATTCTGAAACCCCGTCATAATTTGTGTAGCTCTTCTTTGAACCATTTCCAGCATGTTTATATCCACTCTTTTATACGGACTCCACACCTGAACACAGTACTCTAATTTAGGTCTCGCTAATGATTTATATAACTTGGCTATTACTTCCTTGCTCTAATGTTAAAGTTTCTTTTTTATTACGCCCAACATGACAATAGCCTTTTTCACTACCACCTGGACTTGCTCCCACACCTTTCCTGTATGATCTATTATAACTCCTAGGTCTCTTTCCTTTTTTAGTGTCCTAATATGGTTCTCTCCCATCATGTAATTATATTCATTATTGGATCTTCTCATGTCGATGACTGCACATTGTTTCTACATTAATCTCCATCTGTCAGCTCTCATACCATTTTTGAATCGTATCTAAACCCGATCTCAATAGATCCACCTCTTCCGGAGAAGAGACCCTGCCGCATAATTTTGTGTCATCCGCGAACTTTGCAATCATGAATCTGATATCGATGTCAAAATCATTGATATATATTTAGAACAAAAATTGGTCCCAATATCATTCACTGAGGCACCACTACGTATTACATGACACCAGCCAGAGTACTCCCTATTTATGCACACTCTCTGCATTCTGCCAGTCAACCAATTTTCTATCCAATTGGCAACTTCACCACCTATTCCGTGTCATTTCAACTTTAGAAACAATCGTTGATGAGGTATATCAAAGACCTTTGCAAAATCCAGATATATAACATGCACCGGCTCTTCATCATCTTACATTTTGGTAACCTCCTCCATGAATTTTAATAGATTAGTTAAATACCATCTTCCTGTAGTAAACCCATGCTGACTATTTTTGATTAAATTAAACTTGTCCAAGTGCAGTACTATGTTGTCCTTGATAATAGACTCTAAAATTTTGCAGAGCTTTCTCGTCAAACTCACTGGTCTATAATTGGCTGGATCTGATTGTTTGCCCTTATTGAACAAGTGAGATCACACCTGCATCTTTCCAATCCCTTGGAAAAATCACCTTCTCAAGACTATGAGAATAAAATATCGCTAATGGTTTTGGTAACTGGCCTCCAAGTTCAAACAGTAATTTTGAATGAATACCTTCTTGACCAGGACATTTATTCACATTCAACCTATACAAATTTTGTAAAAACATTTCCTCGATAATTGCTGACTGATAGTAATCCTTCTGTGTGCATGTCCGTTGGAAAATATTCAATGGCTCTGGGATACTGGAGCAGTTTTTTGTGTGTATAGACTGTGTCAAAGCACTGATTGAGTTGATTAGCAGCATCCTTGTTCTAACTTATTATTGTTTCTGTACTATCTTTAAGTGGGCCAACTGTGTCTTTCGTTCTCTGTTTCTGATGAACTTAAGACAAAAGTCTTATATAACTAGTACTGCCACTATGTGTCTTATATGACCTGTAGTAGCACTTTGTGTCCTACATGACTTGTAGTAGCACTTTGTGTCTTACATGGTTATCAGTTATAATCTGTCCAATTTCCTTCTTTCACAACGACGTTAAAGCGCCCTCAAATAAATACTTTCGAAACACAGATATCCGATCTGACATGGCTGTGAGGGAACATTAATGGCTGATCTTCAGTTTAACCACACGCCTACATGTACTTGAATCACCAAAAACAGATTATTCTGCACAGACAGTAAATAACACACACAATAAACACACATTGCGGCGCTGCAAATCACATAAAGCACGTTTCTGACCCAGCCTACCTGCAACCAGCCCCTTGTGGGTATCAGTGACCTACTTTATGACCAACACAGCTCTGAATGACGTCACTGTATATGCATTGAGCATCAGCTTTGACCAGCCAGCAAAGATCGACTAAAGAATATTCAGAGAATTGAATACAATTAGACATGATCAGACAAATGTAACAAAAGTTATAACAATTGCAGTAATTATTATAATAATAGCGGCCACTGGCCATATCAATTGAAACTAATGCAATTGAGGCAAGGCATGCTAGAGATTGATTGGTATCGATCGGCAAATGGCGATAACACTCGAGGAACACGCGTAAGGGGAAGCTACTCTATGGGAGATTCCAGGACAGATTTTTAATGGCTGAACGCGCGTAGTTTATTTGTGGCATGCGCTAGGATGTTTGGAAATACGGACACACAAGAAGACGGTTAAGTGGATATAAGAAAGTAGAAGGAAAGAAAGAACTACGCGAATAGCAGGTTGATTATAAGAAACCTCGGTACTTGCGTCATAATTCAACTCAAACAAAAGAATTTTATATTTTTAGCACCAAATTTGAGGTAGTGACGTCACAGAATATTCAACCTTTTAACTGTTGGGAGTGTCACACATTCTGTGAATAGTAAAATATTTATGCTTCCTCTTCTTCCTCTTCTTATTCCTGCCGTCTTAGCATTGCATTTTTTGAATCTGTCAACGTTAGCCCTAACCAGAACCCTAATTCTAACCCTAAACATAAATCTAACCAAAATCATAACCCTTAACCTAGCCATAACCCTAACTCTAATCATAACCCTAACTCTAACCATAACCCTAACTCTAACCATAACCCGTCGCACAACTGAATATAACCACCTTTTCTATACTTCTATCTTCAAGTCTTTACTTATTTATTTAACATAGTATTATTTGGAACTGGCCTCCCCTTGACCCAAAATGGAATGGATTGTTAGTAATATCTTGTCAAATACAAGTACGTATGATAATAACCCAAGTGAACTGTTTGGGAAGAATTAAGACACAAGTACCAAAAGCTCAATTAGACTAGCTCAACACTTCTAATGCAATTAACAATAATGATCTTTATCCAATGAACATAAAAGTATATATTTATTTTTTAATCCTGAAAGAAAAAATGACGAAACTCACACGTACATGTGAGCATTTTCAGAACAAAGATCCATATGGCAATCTATTCTGCCAATGTCGACGATAATTTGGATAGCGTAATGGCGAAAAGTGGGAGACAATAAAACTGTCAAAATAAAGTTTAATGGAGAGCGTGCGGTCTAGGAGTAGAGAGCTTGCTTTCCGATCTCAACGTACCAGGTTGAATTCCTCTCGCGTTCGGTTTGACAGACCCGGCATGTCGGGGTTGTTTCATAGTATGACCGCATCTCCCAGTGGACCTGGATCTAAATAAGTATCTGATAAAGTCAGAAGAAAATTGTGGAACTGCCGTGGGAACTGCGGAGTTGGTTATCTGTCGTCGGTACTTTCAACAGTGAAAGGAGATATATACACAGCTAGGAGGAGATAAAGAAGGAAAATAAAGAACGAAAGAAGCTCGCAGTTAACAAAAAATAATGACATATGCGTGGTGTTAAGATTTCAATAGACAATGTAATATGCACGATGTAGAATTATGAGAAATAAACCTCAATACAATTTGAGGGAATTGCAAAGGAAAAGAGGAAGTAAAAATGAAAGAAAGCATAATAGTCATTCATAAATAAATAAAGGCAGTTATAAATAAGGAAATGTTTGTAAACAAATCTGTAACAGTGAAATTATATTTGATAATCAGCCGGATATATACAATAATATAGTGTATAAAACATACAAACCGAAATAAGTGAATAATGTGCCGGTGATCTGTTAGGCAACGATGACACCCACCAAAAAAAACAACAACAACAACAAAATATCATCTTACTTACTACTAATGCCTAAAATAATTCTTGTACATTGGGGAAAGAAAAAGAGAGAAAACTACAATAAGTAACGTGAAAAAATGTCTTCATGAAAACACATTTTCTTTAGAACTTGTTTCACATATTAATTTAATGGCCTGCTTAATTTTATTCCTGCTGCAACTTGAGCGCCTCCGCAAACATCATCTTCATCTCATATATCTGTTTGAGCTGTTTGTGTCGTCATACAAACATCATCTCAAATATCTGTTTGTGTCGTCATTCAAACATCATCTCATATCTCTTTGGTCTGTTTGTGTCGTCATACAAACATCATCTCATTTTTCTGTTTGGTTTGTTTGTGTCGTCATATAAACATCATCTCATATATACGTTTGTGTCGTAATTCAAACATCATCTCATATATCTGTTTGAGCTGTTTGTGTCGTCATACAAACATCATCTCAAATATCTGTTTGTGTCGTCATTCAAACATCATCTCATATCTCTTTGGTCTGTTTGTGTCGTCATACAAACATCATCTCATTTTTCTGTTTGGTTTGTTTGTGTCGTCATATAAATCTCATATATCCATTTATGTCGTCATACAAACATCATCTCATATATCCATTTATGTCGTCATACAAACATCATCTCATATATTCATTTATGTCGGCATACAAACATCATCCCATATGTCCATTTATGTCACCATACAAACATCATCCCATATATCCATTTTTGTCGTCATACAAACATCATCCAATATATCCATTTATGTCGGCATACAAACATCATCCCATATATCCATTTATGTCACCATACAAACATCATCCCATATGTCCATTTATGTCACCATACAAACATCATCCCATATATCCATTTATGTCACCATACAAACATCATCCCATATGTCCATTTATGTCACCATACAAACATCATCTCATATATTCATTTATGTCGTCATACAAACATCATCCCATATATCCATTTATGTCGGCATACAAACATCATCCCATATATCCATTTATGTCACCATACAAACATCATCCCATATATCTATTTATGTCACCATACAAACATCATCCCATTTATGTGTTTATGTCGTTAGAAGTTGTTGGGAGAACTGCAATCCCCTTGACGTAGTACATCATTGTGGGCCTTATCATTTTAAATTCATGTCTCTGTGGTGCTTTCCAACAAACTGTAAATCCATCTTATTTCATGGTCTAACTCTTATTCTGAAGTCATGTTGTTGTATTTGTAGATTCATTGGTCGTGTACGGTATGTTGCATTCTGGTTAAATGTACAAACCATATTATTCACTGTTATCAATAGATTCATGCATGATTGTTTGCCTAGTTTATGTTGGATTTCTTTCTTTCTCATCCTACCTCTTCTAGTGACATTGACTACTTTGAGCAATCCATCTGACATAAAACACCATAACATGTTAAACACATTATGACTTTGAAGATCAAATTAGAACAGTAGGCGATTGTCCTGTTGTAGGTGTTTGTCCTTTTCTGGCGCGTTTGTTCTCTTTTGGTGCGTTTGTTCGCTTCTGGCGCGCTTGTCCTCTTCTTGCATGTTTGTTCGCTTCTGGCGCGTTTGTGCTCTGCTTTTCTTTCAAGTACGATTTAACAAAAAAGGAAAGATATCGTGTACACGTAGTGCGTGAGGCATGTTGGAAAAATTATTTTAGACCATTATTTTCTTGCACACCAAGGGTGACCTCATCATGCCGGCCGCCTTCACTTCTCATACGTATTTCCGTTAACGTGTTTGCTTCTCTGTATTCTACTGGCGGGACACGCCCCTTTCCATCCCTGGCCGCAGCATGTTAGATGATACCAGGACGTATTACCCAGTGTTTGATTCTTCTGTGCGTATGTATGTATCTATGATAGTTAGGACGCTCTCAGAGGCCATCCCAACCAAGGTTCAATGGAAGGGCCACACCGTATGCCCGTGTGAAAGTTGCGTTAGAGTGTGATTGTTGTGTTAGAGTGTGAAAGTTGTGTTAGAGTGTGAAAGTTGTGTTAGAGTGTGAAAGTTGTGTTAGAGTGTGAAAGTTGTGTTAGAGTGTGAAAGTTGTGTTAGAGTGTGAAAGTTGTGTTAGAGTGTGAAAGTTGTGTTAGAGTGTGAAAGTTGTATTAGAGTGTGATTGTTGTGTTAGAGTGTGAAAGTTGTGTTAGAGTGTGAAAGTTGTGTTGGAGTGTGAAAGTTGTGTTAGAGTGTGAAAGTTGTGTTAGAGTGTGATTGTTGTGTTAGAGTGTGAAAGTTGTGTTAGAGTGTAAATGTTGCACAGACCACAATGAAACAGAGCGTGAGGAAAGAAGAGAGGAAGAGCGGAGAAGGCCATACTTGCTCGGACACCCAATTTCGCTAAGCTGGGTCGAAGCTGAAACCGTTTTCATTCGACAAAAATAACGGACATCAGTTGGGAATTGTATCTAGATCACCCCCTATTTTTTTTTAAATACGCAAATTAGTTAATATCTAACTATCTGACTTGTTTGGTTCATGTTTCTAGAAATAACCCACCTAGGGGTGTGGCAAACTTAATTTCATTTAACATAAAGGGGGACGGCGTGGGCTAGTGGATAAGTGACACGGCTCACAATCCGAAGGTGCTGTGTTCGATCCCCATCACAGCACCGGCCGTTACCCCGGGGAAACAAACTCTTAGAAAATGCAGGAGGTAGCAGGCCCTTACATAAAATGCATGCTGAAGTCGGGTGCACTGGACCGACAGGCGCAAAATAAAAACCAAAGTGCAACGCACACCGCCTTGGGGAATGGAGAAATAATGCGAACGCAAAAAAAAAAAAACAACAACAACACAACATTTAACATACCTTCTAAACTAAGCAATTTTATTTATATCCAATATGTAAATGTCAGTAAAGCGATAAAAACTACAAGATAACAAAGTTCACAAACACGCATGTCCTTTTAGACCTCAGTGCTAACCTCCAACAGATATGTTGTTTTTACTAGCTAATCAAAAACCACCAGCTGGCGGTCTGACTTCATGGCACACCACACTCGCTACACGTTTGTTCCTTAGACCATCCGAGTCTCGTGACGTTCCGTCAACCCCTGGGAATTTAGGTTTGAATAATAATCCAACGGAAGAGAGTATCGTCTTGAGCAGGAGAATGCATGACCATGGAGAATGTCTCTAACACCAACCACGTGACTCCTCCATTCAAATTGTCAAATAATTACGATGAGGATCAAATGACTAGGCTCACACCGATTTAATAAGGCTGAGGAATAAAGGTTGCTTGCCTCATTAGCCAGCTGGTTGTGTAGAAGACTCCCCACACACAGGGATCTGTTCTCCGCTTATTCTGGCTCGTTTTTAACATAGTCCTGTACATTGTTCTGGTAGATTTTGTTATCCACTTATCTTGGTCAGTTTTTAACCTTGCTCTGTCCTTTGCTCAGTTAATTTTTGTCATCCATTTTATTTTCGACAAAGGTTACTTTATGGTGACCAGCTTTATTTTTTCAAAATTTTTTCCAGTCATATGGTCGTGTAACCAAAATTCATAATGCTGTCATGACTGGTAGTGGAATTGCAATGCTGTCATGACTGGTAGTGGAATTGATAATAACTTGCAATTCAAAGTAAATACTCCAAAGCCAGGGCAATACATTACCTATATCAGGAAAAAACTCACCTTCCAGTCTTCTATAGGAGGGACTATTCCAACTAACAGGAGAACGGGCACATGCGTGTCTCTGGCATCTTAACAACAGAGTGATCTGAAGAAATGAACCAAGTAAGCCAAATGTAGCCATTTATATTGAAGAAGTAAAATTAGCTTCTAACTACCCGCTGCCTTACATGTAGCCTGGAAACAGCCAATGACTAAAGAAAGTTTAGCCCGAATGAAAAGATTTGCCGAAAGCAGATGTGATGAGCCGAATGGTGCAGATATGGCAGCCCAGCAGTGTACGGCGCACACTATATCTCTAGCTTATAAAAACTGAACATAATTATAATTCGAGACTGGTTTAAAAGGTGTTTGTTGTCTGCAAGTCTGGACGTTGTCTGCTAGTCTGGAGGTTGTCTGCTAGTCTGGAGGTGACTATTGTTTACAGCGCCACGAGGAATCGTTAGACTTGAAATTCTTGTCTAAATTACATATATCATTATGACAGTTATCTAATCCTGGTATTAATGTATGTAGCGACAACAGTAATTGCTACTGTTGAGACCTAATCTCTCAAAGACAGACTGGCATACAACAAATAGTCAAAGGCTGGTTGCGATGTCGATACTTGGGCAATCCCATTAGAAGAATCGATAACCACATTAACATAACCAGATATTACAATTAGGCCTTAGTCCTATATTTATCTCGGTTCATCGCGGATGAATTCTTCACATAGCTATGTAATACAGGCTGATGATTTGTTGGCAAACGCGAATTGATATCTCGGTCAGAAACCACGAGAGAATTCTCGACCTTGTGTACAATTTCGCTGAGAACTCTATAGAGAATTCAACAGCGTGTACTCATTGCACGCCATCTTTAATAGACCTGTGTTTTCTTTTGTGTTTTTTCCGTTTGTTTACGCCTTGATAAATGTATATTTAGATTGAAACGATTGTACACACTCTTTTGTCGCCCTCACTTGAAGCTGCAATTGATCTTTGCGGATATTTCAACCATTCTTGATATTGTAGCTAGGCTACAGTCTCTAATGTATTCAGACTACGTAGATTTCACTGCAACCAGTGACTAACTAGAAGGGGGGAGGCGTGCACGGAGGAGACAGTGTACCACGGCGGTTTGTCCTTCAATGACTGCAATCATTTGGTGTTTTATCATTCATTTATCGTATTCCTAGTTAGTGTCATTTTGGACTTTTCAACACAACACGTCTAAGGAAGAAGGGGAGAGCTGGTGGTTATGTACCAAAAAGGACACAAGTTGACATTAGTGGTGGGGGCAGGCAGAGGTGAGTGTATCTGAGCTGAAAGTGGATGTTCACATAACAACTCTCACTCGCATACAAATCTATCTAGAGCAAGAAACCCTAGACTTTAAAAGGTTTTTACTGTCCAGCCAAACCAGTGTTTCTCAACAGGGGCGTTCTTAAAATGTCAGGAGGCAGTTTTGATTATCATAAATGGGGGGTGGGGGGGGGGGAATGGGAGGTGTTTTTGTTTCTCGATCATGTCAGTGACTGTGTTCGGTCAGGTCAGGTCATCCCGTAACCAGAGAGGTCGTTGGGGCACAGATAAAGACATCCTCACAACGTCACGCCATCCTTCTCTGTCAGAAACCACTGCCTGTGCCTCTTCTGTCGGAGATTGGTCCATTCTTTTATGTTGTCCTCCCACCTGTTTTTGGGACGGCCTCTTCATCGTCTGCCTCATCGTCTGTCTTACACCTTTACATGCAGGATCGTATTTGCAAGACTTTTTAATCTCGATATGTGACCGTACTTCTTTTGACAGTTGCCAAGACCCTGAGAAATATTAGCGAAATAATTATTCTCTGACATTAACGTGCTATTTATTCTCAATTATTAATATTCCAAGGTAGAATTAGGATGTGCCGTACCTGGACACGTTAATAAAATTAATTAGAGATTGGCTCTACAATATTACTAAATCTGGAGATGTCACAATCAAAGTAATCCCTAAATAGCACTATTTTTACCTGTCAAACAAGATAAACGTTATTAGGGTGATTTAACTGCATTTATTCCATTAACAACCGTTATATATTTAAGATGTCACAAAAAAGAGAAAATGCCGACAATATTCAATTGATTATTTGAAATTGGGTTTTGAACCTTCCGCTACAAATGAACTATTACCAATGTGCGTGTTTGTGTCAACTCGTGTTTTCTAACGAAACAATGAAGCCATCGAGACTTCATCAACATCTTATACAGAAGCATGCTGATAACGTTGACAAGAACATTTCTTACTTCCAGGATTAAAAGCAAAAGATTAAAAGCCGTAACACAGTTGTAGGTATGCTTTAAAAAGTTTTTAATCAAGATAGCACACATGATTGTAAAATGTGGTAAGCCCCCACAGTATTGGAGAAAATGTAAACAGCTAAACGAGAGGTGATTAGTACCATGATGGAAAGAAATCCAAGTGAAATAATTACATCTATTCCACTGAGCAATGATACTGTGTCTAGAAGAATTAATGAGATGGCAACTAATGTTGAAAATCAACTGTGTCGGCATTTGCAATCAACCGAATTTTTTATACAGCTTGATGAAAGCCCAGTACGCAGAAATGAAGCCTTGCTTCTCGACAATACTAGATTCGTGAAGAATGAAAATGTTATGGAAGAAATGCTATTCTCAAAGTTACTGGCAACAGATTCAAAAGGCTAGTCGTTCCTTTTAAAATATTGAGAAATATTGAATTACAAAACACATTCCTTTTTTTAATGTTATAGCATGTGCTTGGGGACGGCGTGGCCTAGTGGTTAAGTGGCACGGCTCACAACCAGAAGGTGCTGGGTTCTATCCCCATCACAGCACCGGCCGTTACCCCGGGGAAGCAAACCCTTAGAAAATGCAGGAGGAAGCAGACCCTTACATATCATGCATGCTGAAGTCGGATGCACTGGGCCAACAGGCGCAAAATAAAAACCACAGTGTAACGCACACACGCCTTGGGGAATAGAGAAATAAGGCGAATGCAAAAAAAAAAAAAAAAAAAAAAAAAAAAATAGCATGTGCAACAGATGGAGCTCCTGCAATGATTGACGCTATCGCGATTTTCTGGCGCACTTAAAAAAGGTGGCACCAAATGTCTTAACAATTCATTGTGTTATTCACCGGCAGCACTTAGTAGCCAAACAATTTAGAGACAGACTCAACAAATCATTGAGTGTAGTTATCAGTAATTAATCAATACAAGTTGCATTACTTGAACGATCGATTATTTCGAAAATTGTGTAATGACAATGATGATGCGTTTGGACGCCTGGAAGTAAGATGGCTTCTACACAAGGAAGAAAGATGGCTGTCCAAAGGCGATTGTTTGAAAAGATTTTGGGCATTATTTGATATCATTATGGAGTTTCTTGATTCAATGAAAAAACAGCTTAGCATTGAAACTGCGTAAAGTTCTGAAGTACTTTCAGATATATTTGACAAGTTAAATGATGTCCGTCTTAGGCTGCAGGGGAAGGACTTCAGTCTTATCAAGGTGAAAGGATGTCCTACAGGGGAATGACTTCAGTCTTATCAAAGTGAAAAGATGTCCTACAGGGGAATGACTTCAGTCTTATCAAAGTGAAAGGATGTCCTACAGGGGAACGACTTCAGTCTTATCAAAGTGAAAGGATGTCCTACAGCGGACCGAGATCAGTCTTATCAAAGTGAAAGGATGTCCTCCTACAGGGGAAGGACTTCAGTCTTATCAAAGTGAAAGGATGTCCTCCTACAGGGGAAGGACTTCAGTCTTATCAAAGTGAAAGTATGTCCTCCTACAGGGGAAGGACTTCAGTCTTATCAAAGTGAAAGGATGTCCTCCTACAGGGGAACGACATCAGTCTTATCAAAGTGAAAGGATGTCGTCCTACAGGTGAACTACATCAGTCTTATCAAAGTGAAAGGATGTCCTACAGGTGAACGACTTCAGTCTTATCAAAGTGAAAGGATGTCCTACAGGGGACCGAGATCAGTCTTATTAAAGTGAAACGAGTTATTTGGGATTGTTTAGAAATAACCTCGATCGTCGGGAACTATATCAGTTTCCATGTTGTGCAGCAGTTAGACAAGGACAGCTTGAAAGATGCAGATTTGGAAATGTAAAGCTGCCATTTGGAGGCTGTTAAGAATGATATGATGATCAGATTGAAAGATTTGCAGGATCTCAACGTACCAGAATATGGGATTCATCCGTTTGAGACAGACGTGGAACTTGTTAGTCGCCATCTCCAAGAAGAGCTGATTGAGCTACAAAATGGCTGAAGCAAAAGCGCGGTTTAATAACGTTCATTACAAATAATTTTTGGATCTTTTAGGTTGTCTTATCCTCATCTTTGGAAACAATTTAAAGCGCTTATTATATCATTTCCTGCTTCATATTTAGTAGAGAAGGAGTTTAGTTCTGTAGTGATGCTCCTGCAAAAACAACGCAATCGATCGCAAATATGTGACGGAGGAGACTTGAGACTTCTTTGAACAAATATAGAACCAGATTTTGTTCAGTTTGCTGAGTCACACGAAGCGCAGGGATCACACTCAATTTAATTGGTAAGTGATTTTTGTAATAATAAATCAATCTTTAAATGAATGATTGAAAACGAATGATTCAAAGTAATATGGAGGATATGATTGTTGTGAGGGGTATGATTGTTGTGAGGGGTATGATTATTATGAGAGGTATGATTATTATGAGAGGTATGATTATTATGAGAGGTATGATTATTGTGAGGGGTAGATTATTGTGAGGGGTATGATTATTGTGAGGGGTATGATTATTGTGAGGGGTATGATTATTATGAGAGGTATGATTATTGTGAGGGGTAGATTATTGTGAGGGGTATGATTATTGTGAGGGGTATGATTATTATGAGAGGTATGATTGTTATGAGAGGTATGATTGTTGTGAGGGGTATGATTATTATGAGAGGTATGATTGTTGTGAGAGAGGGGCGTTAAGACATTTTTCTCTAGAACAGGGAGCGTTAGAGTTAAGAAACACTGAGCTAAGCCAACGCATACCTTCACATGTTGTCCATCTTGGTAGTTGTTCCAATCGTTCTAGACTTCAACATCTCTAATCCAAAGATGTTGAAGATTGTGTGGCTCTGTTCTCAGGAACAAACACGCTAAATATGAACTCTCCCAGGAGAACCATCATCACTGTTGTCATTTCATTATTTTGTAAAACTATTATTACAGAGTTGTTTTCTTTGTTGCCGAGACATTGACCAGGGAGGATTTGTGAGGCTGGGGAATAAAGGCTTTTTGACCATGTAGCTGCCGTGCAGTGATCAGGATAGGTTTTTATTTTACTTTCGTTGGAAAAAAACACATTACCATATCTGCACATCATCCAGCTATAATTAATCCAGATGATGAAGATCATCATCATCACGTAGAGTATGTTCTTTATAGAACGACGCTCCCATCACAGTATGTCTGAAAGAAATTCGTTCCCTTGCCAAAACTCCAGCCTCCGCCACAGTCAAACCCAGGCATTCCTTGATATCTTGGTACCATCGTCTTCTTGGTCTACCCCTTCCTCTTTTGCCTGGTTAATGAAGATAAGGTAATGAAAACAACAATGTTCTGACACCGGGGTTGTTACTGTACTACATGTAGCCTCTTCCACTACTGTAGGCACCCTCTTCTACTACTGTAGGCACCCTCTTCCACTTCTGAAGGCACCCTCTTCTCCTACTCTACACAGTCTCTTCCACTACTGTAGGCACCCTCTTCCACTATTGCAGACAAGCTCTTCCACTACTGTAGGCACCCTCTTCCATTACTCTAGATAGTCTTTTCTACTACTGTAAGCAGTCTCTTCCCCTACTGTAAGCAGCCTCTTCCACTACTGTAGTCGGCCTCTTCCTCTACTGCAGACAGCCTCTTCCCATACTGTAGGCAGCCTCTTCCTCTGCTATAATCAGCCTCTTCCACTACTGTAAACAGCCTCTTCCACTACTGTAGACAGCCTCTTCCACTACTGTAGACAGTTTTTTTCACTACTGTACTTCGTCTTCTTCCTCGTTCGTCTTCAGACCTCAACTTAATGACTCTAACGAAGGCAGCAGTCGACTAAAGGCTCTGTACGCTTCCATTCAGCTTCTCGTGGAAGGACACTGGCTGTTGCCAAATGCTACTGCTTTTCTCGGTATACAGTGGACAGGACTGCAAAATATGTTCTGCCTTTATGGTGGGCCGTGCCGCAGGCACAAAGGTCTGTAGTGCCAATCTTGAACTTCTTGTACAGATGACAGCTAAGTCTGTTGTGACCTGGGCGTAGCCGGAGAGTTTATCACCTGGTCTCACCTGGAGAGTTGATGGTAGGCATCGTTTTCTATGTGGTCAGGGTGGTCTTTTTTCCATTTTGCACTGTACTTTGCCCTGATGAATGCTTTTGTCTCATTGTATGTGATTTATGTATAACTCAGCTGCAGCATTCCTCCCTCTCTGGCGAGTCTGTCTGCCTCCTCGTTGCCTGGGATGTTGCAGTGGGTTGGTATTCACTGTACTGTGCTTTTTTTAAAGCAGTGGGATAGGCGTTCGAGCGAGTCTGCCAGAGGTCAGAGTTCATTTTTGTGCTGGCTCTTGAGCGCCATTAACACTGTGAGGGCGTCTGTGAAAATGGCCACTTGGTTTTATGCCTGCTCCTTTTGGTCTCTAAGGGCTTCAGCTGCTTGTCTCAGGGCACTGGCTTCGGCAAATGCTGATGAGTATACTTTGCTTTTTAGTTTTATAGTGATGCCTCGTCCTCCGATCCCAATGGCATCTTTGGCTGAGCCATCCGTATTGGCGTGCGTCCAGGCTGTTGGTGGACATTTTTGGTTGATGTAATTTGTAACTGTGTTTTTTCTGTTCCTCTGTTTGTGTCTTTTTTGTCTTCGATGTTGGGGATATTGCATATAATATCAGGGACGGGTCTTCCTTTCCAGAGACAGCGGATGGACCATGCTGGTATTGGTTTTATTTTTTCGTTTAAGGGTGCAGGGTTGTTTTTAATCTTTTCTTTTGCCGGGACTGTAAAACTTTTCCTTTTTAGCCCGCCGCGTCCCAACCCATTTAGTCTGTGATGCATCGTGTGGTCCATGATTCTTTTGAATTTTTCCGCTTGCTGTAGGATTCTGCAGTCTTCCATTGGCTGTAGCCCAGTCATAGCTTCCAGGTCTTTTATTTGGGTAGACTTCAGGGCTCCTGTTATGATGCGGGCTGCTTGGTTCTGGGTGCGCTCTATTTTGTCAAAAGTTTGATTTAGATGCCGTGGACCAAGCTGCAATGCCGTATTCCAAAACTGGTCTCACTCTGCCTGTGTATAATTTCTTTAGTGTGTTTCCGTCAGCACCCCAAGCAGTACCAGCAAGTTTCTTCATGATGGACATGCGTAGCCTCTACCTTAGCTGGGTCTTTAAAATTTGCGCGTTCCAGGTGAGACGTCGGTCTAAAGAAACTCACAAGAAGGTTGGAGCCTCATCTAGGCGTATCTCTTTTCCATTTAATTGGAGTTTTACTTGCTGCCGTGTGTTTGATAGAGAGAAGATAGTAAGTGTCGTTTTTTGTTCATTTATGATAAGTAGCCAGGTCTTGGACCATCTTACGAGGGCTGCCACAGAGACTTGCATTCGTGTGCTGTCTGTAGTGGTGTGTTTTGCAGTAGTCTACATGACCAGGTCATTAGCGTAGAGAGAATAGTGGGTACTTTTGTGGAGGTTATTGGCGATGTCATTTTTATGTAAATAAGGAAGAGTGTAGGGGAGAGGACACCACCCTGGGG
This sequence comes from Ariolimax columbianus, assembly GCA_036924085.1. Taxonomy (NCBI): domain Eukaryota; kingdom Metazoa; phylum Mollusca; class Gastropoda; order Stylommatophora; family Arionidae; genus Ariolimax; species Ariolimax columbianus. The sequence goes on along the minus strand of JAVGWX010000011.1, from coordinate 79,766,679 downwards.
AACACCGTGTTCCATGGTTTCCTTTTTGCTGGTATGCCCTTGGACCTGCACTCTTGCTGTTCTATTTTCTAAGTAGTTGCTGATCCACTTGTACATTTTCCCACAATCTCCATATTGGAACATTTTCCCACGCAGCCCATCTTTCCATACTTGGTCGAAGGCTTTTTCCAGGTCTACCCATATAACTAGACTGTGTTTTCCTGCCTGGAAAGTATCTTCGATTTTGTGTGCTATGTGGATTACTTGATCTTCCGTGGACCTGTGCTGCCTGAAACCTGTATGTTGTGGTATAATGATTTGTTTTTCTTCTATGTGCCAGATGAGTCTGGTATTTATTATTTTTTTCCATGAGCTTGCCTGTGCTGCTCAGGAGACTGATTGGCCTATAGCTGTTTGGGTCAAGTTAATCTTTGTTTCTCTTCAGGATGGGAATCATTCGTGCTTCTTTCTACACTTGAGGTACAATGCCACGCTTGCAGCTGCAGTTCATGATCGCGACGAGTATTTTCTTTGCAGTGCCACCTAATCTCATAAGCATGTCGTTGGTTACCCCGTCTTTTCCAGGTGACTTTCTTGGTTTGAGGGAGTAAATGGCTGCATCATGTTCCTTTATGGTCAGGTTGATTGACATGTGCTCCTCTGGGCAGGTTGATGAGTTTTTTTAAAGATCTATTTCTAAAGCCATTGCCTGTTGTATTTCAGGTGGGATATGAATCTGGCTAGCTTGCGAGAATGTTTTTATGAATGCGTTAGCTGCATGTGTTTTGGTCAGCATTTTCCCGCTCAGTTGTATTGCGGTTTCCTGGTTCCTGCAGTTCTCGTTATTCAGGGCTTTGGCTAGCCTCCATAGTTTTCTACCATGTTTGTTCAGATTTAGCGCTTCAGTTGTTTTTATCCAGCTGTTTCTCGCTGAGCTATTTAGTGTCGTTTTGTACTTGACGGCAATAGCTTTGTAGGAGATGTTAGCCTCTTTCGATCTTTCCTTCTCTGCTCTTTCTCTGGCTTCTGTCAGTTGTTCTTCCAGTTCCTGAAGTTCTGGCGTCCAATAAGGTTTGTAGTCTCTTTTTGCCCCTCGGGATATTGATTCGATGGCAGCGCTCGGACCAGCTTTGTTGAAGCTTTAGGTTAGTTCCCCGATTCTTATATTTCGAGTGTTAATCTGGCTGCAGTACATGTCTGACAGCGTTGAGAAGAGGTTCCAGTTCGCTTTTTTGTAATTCTATCGGGGCAGTGGCTTATGTTCTTGGGCTGTGTGTTCCATATTAATCACCAGCTTTATTGGTTTGTGATCACGGCCTGCCAATTGGTCTAGTACAACTCTGTTTATCTTGTGACTGATGTCTCCTGTCGAAAATGCAAGGTCGGGTGTTGAGGGGGACTGCCATCTTCTTGAGGAAAAACAAGGGTGCATCGTCTGCTTTGTTAATGAGCTGTAGGTTACTATTGATTTCCCAGTCTTTCACGTGCCGCGTGTATCAGTCTCCGCGTATCCCCATTCTTCTGAGTGGCTATTGAAGTCTCCGACAACTACGCAGTTTGAGTGTTGCACCTCTATTGATGCCAGTGAGAGATCCTTATCTGGAGGGCAGTGCAGATTTATCACTCTCCTGGTTTGTTCATCTACAATGACGTCGGCACCAATGATTCCAGCATGGTTGCTTGTGTAGTTTATGACTTCTCTGCATGGTAGAGAGTTCCTAATTAGCATGATCACTCCCACCTTTGTGGCCCTCTCTGTCAAGCCGAAGGGTTTCGTATCCTCGTATCAGGAACCCATGATTTGGGTTAAGGTGGGTCTCTTGGATTCAAGCAACGTCAATGGTTTCCTCATGAAGTTTGAGAGCGAGCGGTAACTCTTCTTTAGGAAACCTACTGTATTCCATTGAAATATATTTAGAGTCCTTCCCTTTGTGTTTTGGTCAGTAGTGGTTTCCCTAACTGCCGTGCCCTGGCTCCACACCACGGAGGTAGGGGACCGCCAGTAGCATTTAGTGGACCCCTTCGAGGCTGAGGGTCCGGCACTCTTCCAACCTGGCGGGACTCCAGAATCTTCTGGTAAACATTTCCCTGATCTCCGGGTAGTGAGATCGGACTCCCGTGACAGAGTCGAGCACGTTAAAAATTTCTTGGCGGTTGGAAATCGAAAATATTAGGCTTAACGACCACTGTCCGGATAAAATTCAAGTTAAAAATCTACCCATGCTATTTGTACCTTTTCCCATGTGGTTTGTTAAGAGCAGCTATAGATGGTGCCTAACTGGCTATGAGTCTACTTAGCTCTAGTGTTTGAGTCTATTAAAACGGACTCGCACATCGGTTAAACCACCTTCAAAGAAACTGGTTGTATATAGATTCAGTAGAGTCATCTGAACTAGTATAAATACGTTTAGTTAAATTATGATTTGCATAGTTTTTGCATATTCAAATGTGTACAACCCGTTAGTGTTTCGCTTACTGCAAGATATCCGGCTGAAAATGTGTTCAATCCTACGCAACACTGAATATAAACCTTATAATATATAATATTTAGTAACTCGTGTTCCACATCAATGAATTGAGTTATCTGTACACACATGATATGTTGTATAGAACGAATCTAAGTTTAAGTTATAACGTTGCAGTATGTGTTTCATTAAGATCATGTCTAGAGGACGGCCCACATGAGGGAAGTGGTCAATCGAAAGGTGAGAGGAGTGAAAGCAAAAACATGTCTAGAGGACGGCCCACATGAGGGAAGTGGTCAATCGAAAGGTGAGAGGAGTGAAAGCAAAAACATGTCTAGAGGACGGCCCACATGAGGGAAGTGGTCAATCGAAAGGTGAGAGGAGTGAAAGCAAAAACATGTCTAGAGGACGGCCCACATGAGGGAAGTGGTCAATCGAAAGGTGAGAGGAGTGAAAGCAAAAACATGTCTAGAGGACGGTCCACATGAGGGAAGTGGTCAATGAAAAGCTGAGAAGGTGAACAAATGACGACATTCTATGGACGTAATAAATGCCCCCACCTCTAAATACTTTGAGCGTCTGATTAGTGAACTAGTAGATCAAGCACTTTTTACGCCAAAGCCACGGGGTACGACTCTCGTAACCGGCACTCTCCAGTTGATACAACTGTAAATGGATACCTGTTAGTGAAGGAAATGCAGCGAGGAAGGACCTGATGTACAATGCCACTTCATCCCTCGCAGTAGTATTTGTTATAGGACTGCCGCTACCTTCACCTTCTCAGTTCTGATGTTAGTTGAACTCAGCTGATCTTGTATGTCGTCTTATTGACGTTAACATAGCCCTTAATAAACGACTAGTTAAACGGCAGTCCCGGTGCAAGTCCGTTTCTGCTCTCCTACAGTTGTAGGGAGCAGCGTAGCGCGGTGGTTAGCACTCTGGCTTCGCATCCGAGTGGTCCTAGATTCATTCCCCAGTTGAGGCGGTAATGCTTTTTTAGACCCAGCCTTAAATGGTTACCGATTCAGTCCGGGAAGTAAAAGCGGCGAGAGAGAGGAGATGGCTACCGCCCTCATATAGCCGATCCTTTGAAATGTGAGATTGCTAACACCTCACACCCCTACGGCAGTAATGCTATGGGTTGCTTTACTTTACTTCTACAGCTGTAAATGGTGCAACTTCAAAAATGTGATTACTATTTACGAAATATGATTTATTTGTGTTTACTCATGTGATACGTCATAACAATTCAGCCTTGACCTATTTGTTATGCAGAAGATAATCGTTCTAAATAACACATCAAACGGCGATGGCAGGGACGTGTTATCTGTTTATTTAACGATCGTGCGGATATTGTGTACCGCTATTTCCATTAACCAGGCGTTGTTGATATTATGCGATACCAGTCGGTGAGTGTGAAGATTTGTTGACTGTATTTTCTCGTTTCAGCTTTCAAAGTGTTGATTACAATGTGAGTGTCTATCCTTGTCAACAATGGATTCGAGGGGAGAAGAAAGGGACAATGGAAGGACAACAACGAGTGTCATGGTAATTGTTGGGATTATGATTCCACGTACTCGTGGGCAAAGTGTTGGGGATAGTGAAAGCAGTGAAAACAATGTTAATGTTAATGATGGTTATACAGTATTAGGTGCCACGTGACAGAAGCGGTGTGATAACAATGTTAATGGTTATGATAAAAGTAGACGTCATTTTTTGTTGACGGGAAGGATTTGGCTGTAGCCATTGCTCTCGATGAATTTATGTTTTGCATTACTCTCCAGCAGCTCTACCTACGATGCTGTGATTGCTTTGACAACTTTTGTTCGTTGATCACGTCATACAGGCTTTCCTTCACGTTTTTATTTTATTCTTCTCATTTTAGGTTTTTTAAAAGTGAACTTGCAGAAACAAGTTGCTTGCTCATGAAATATCTCATCTAACTTCTCTTTCTTTACGGAATCTCCATGTGAAATTATTGGTATGTAACGACTCTACATGATTGTGCATTACTTCTGACTCTCTGGTACCATTTCAACTATAAACATATCTGTTAATGAAGATATCAAGTTGATCAAAACAAAACAAAAAGATAAATGTACCATATACGCGTCGGAATATAATTTATCTATGTTGCTGTCAACTTTAAGACCATCAGTACCGAATAACCTACTTTAATTTGCACGAAGATCCTGAGTGTGGGTGTGATATTAATACCAGTAATACCGTTTACTGTGCAAACGATTTCTTGAGTGTGGGTGTGATATTAATACCAGTAATACCGTTTACTGGGCAAACGATTTCTTGAGTGTGGGTGTGATATTAATACCAGTAATACCGTTTACTGGGCAAACGATTTCTTGAGTGTGGGTGTGATATTAATACCAGTAATACCGTTTACTGTGCAAACGATTTCTTGAGTGTGGGTGTGATATTAATACCAGTAATACCGTTTACTGAGCAAACGATTTCTTGAGTGTGGGTGTGATATTAATACCAGTAATACCGTTTACTGGGCAAACGATTTACGACAGAATACGTATTCAGAAAATGTATGTCCTTGTGATCGTGTCTCTACGTATTCTAAGGTTCAACAGCCTGAGGCTATCTGCGATTTTTGATGTCCAGTTGTTGATCTGGTTTAGAGAAGAATTAGACAGGAATAAATATATCCTGAGACTAAAATCGGAAGCCAATTTTCTACTTGTATAATCAGAAACGTCTAGACAGATCCTGCAGGGGCGGGGGAAATAATAGGTCAAAGAGAGGTTTAAGTAGGATTTGAAGAGAGTCAAAGAAAGGTCTAAGTAGAACAGAAGGCGTGAGACAAAGGTCTAAGTAGGATAGTTCAATAGAGACAAGAAAAGGTCTAAGTAGAACAGAAGAAGAGAACATCAAAGAGAGATCTAAGTACAGAAGAGAACAACACAGTCTAAGTATAGAAAACGTCAACGAGAGATCTAAGTAGAGAATATAATGTCAAAGAGAGATCTAAGTAGAAAAGAGAAAGTCATAGTATAACAGAAGAAGAAAATGTCAAAGAGAGATATTAGTACAACAGAAGGAGAGAAAGTAAAATCGAGATCTAAATAGAACAGAAGAAGAGACAGTCAGAGAGATCTAAGTAGAGAAGAGAAAGTCAAAGAGAGATCTAAGTAGAACTAAAGAAAAGAAAAGAAAGAAAAATGAGATTATAATTTTTGAAGAAAAACAGAAGTGAGAGTAGAACTTTGGAAGACTATATAAGAGATATGTTACACGATTGCAGTTGTATGTACAGCCCTGCTTCCATTCGGATGAGGGATGAGGCATTGGTTCTGATTTTTGCAAGCATGGTACCACTCAGAGTCATTATAAAAGTGGCAACATGTGTGTGTATATATATATATATATATATATATATATATATATATATATATATATATATATATATATATATATATATATATATATATATATAAATATATACGAGATGTATTCAAATGAAACCGGACCAAAATGCAACAACTGAACATACGTCCGATGCGCATGATGTCACTTCTGGTGAAAACAGCACATACCAACCTTCAAGTTTGCAACATTGCATTATCCTCCGACTCATAGTTTTCTCAGCAGATCGTTGAAAACATGGCGGGTGTGATACGGAATCCGTCCAGAGTTGATCAGCGAGCGATGATTCGGTTTCTAACAGCTGAAGGATATCGACCAGTTGACATTCATCGCTGAATATAGACAGTGTATGGTGACATAAGTGTGTCGAAGACAACAGTAAAGAACTGGACAACGATGTTTAAAGAAGGACGCGAGTTAACGAAAGATCTTCTGAGACCAGGTCAGGTGCATATTGTTGCGTTAACTCACGTCATTCTTGGAGAAGGTCAGGATAAGTTTTAATTCCGTCTACAGAAGGAAAAATCAAAACTATTCGTCTTACAGAAGTTATGAACAAGTGTCCCCTTGATACTCTTTCCTCTGTCAGTCCCTCCTCTCAGTCAATTGTCCCTCTCAGTCAGTTAGTCACTCGATCCTCTCTTTCAATCCCTTACCCTTCTCAGTCACCCATTCCGCTCAGTCACTCGTTCCTCTCATTCCCTGCCCTTCCCAGTCCCTCATTCCGCTCAGTCACTCTTTCCTCTCAGTCACTCTATCCTCTCAGTCACTCCTTCCTCTCGTCTCTTCCCCCTTCTCAGTCACTCATTCCTCTAAATGACTCGCTCCTCCCCTGTATTGCAGTGCCGCACATACATTTTTCTAAAAGATATCTAATGGTCTTTTTACAGCGGCTGCAACCTCATTTGTGTCCAACATTGTTCTCACAAATCTCATCAATTCCGTGGGGTTTTTAACGTGGAAATAATTATATTTATGAAGGCCTGTCAGTTAGAGGATTTCCGTTTGTGATAAGTAAATGTACGTGGGGGATGTTTTTAAATCTTTAAATGTTGTCAGATGTGCTTAATCATAACCACGCACGCACACTGTGTCAATATATATATATATATAAGTATAAGTTATTGCCCGTCGCAAGCAATGATGGCCACAATATCAGCCGGTTGTATCTTAATAATGTGATGTGCGCTGTATTTTGATTATAGTGAGGAAGATACTGCGCATGTCATCAATCTCACTCTTGTCATGAGTTACCTTGAATCAGTGGCAAGACTATTGGTCGAAATGACTGGAGGTAACTCAGGATGCAGGTTCTGTGGTCTTACCTCCCGTGAGATCAGGGGTCGCTAGAAACTTGCGGGATTTGATCTCCCACCATTTACGTTCATCACTGTCTGAGGCGGTGGCTTAACTTCTCGACTACAGCGATATGTGGGGGGGGGGGGGCGCAAAGTTGTCTAGAGCTAAGGTGTCCCCCCTCGAGTGCCGCACGTCGCAGGCTCGAATCACTGGAGACCACGATTTTTATCATGTGAATCTTCGGGTTAAAGTTCTCTTGATCTTTTGGTAGTGAGATCGGACTGCCGTGTTCAGTGTCAAGCAAGTTAAACATTTCTTAACAGATAGAAATCTAGACAGAGTAGGCTTAACGGCCGCTGACCGGACAAAAATTGAAAATTCTTGTTAAAAAATCTGCCCATATTATTTGAACATTCCCCAAGGTCCAGTAAGCAGTATGGAGTTTTATGTTTTTAAATACCTACTGCGGATAACCGATAGCCTTCGGTCGCATACATGGCAACAGACATTAACATGCCTGTTTAAATACCTACTGCGGATAACCGATAGCCTTCTGTCGCGTGCATGGCAACAGACATTAACATGCCTGTTTGAATACCTACTGCGGATAACCGATAGCCTTCGGTCGCATACATGGCAACAGACATTAAAATGCCTGTTTGAATACCTACTGCGGATAACCGATAGCCTTCGGTAGCGTACATGGCAACAGACATTAACATGCCTGTTTGAATACCAGCATTCCAAGTTTCTTAGTATATATATAAAGTGAAATAACCCAAGGCATTACTGCCGTAGGGGTGTGAGGTGTTAGCGATCTCACTTTTCAAAGGCTCGGCTATATGAGGGCGGTAGTCATCTCCTCTCCCTCTCCGCTTTTACTTCCCGGACCGAAACGGTACCCATTTAAGGCTGGGTCGACCCGGTATCCGATGCGGTCTGAAAAAACATTTCCACCTCAACCGGGAAATGAGGAACCCAGGACCACTCAGATGCGAAGCCAGCTTGCTAACCACATCGTTACTCGTCTCCCTGACATATACATATAGTATATGTACTTGGGTCAATCAATCACGAACTTTAATTCAATAAAACACATTTACATACAATCATGTGCACACATACACAGGTTTACATAAAACAAATGCGCACACAAATAGATTTGCATAAAAACAAACAGGTACCATACACATATTTACACAACAAGCGATGCGAAAACAGAAACATTTACACCAAAAGATATTCTTGTACATAAATAATTACATATCCAGACATGTGTGAACAGAATCATTAGCATAATGTCATTTATACAAATTATGAATTTCTATTAAGGATATAACGGAAGACATATACAATAAAGTATATGATGCAATGTATACGGACGACTTGGCAATGTAGACAAGGAAAGGGGAAATATAAGTTGCAACTAAAAGAATTCTAGAAGCTTCTGTATAACTGGACAACTGGGCAAAGTTATGACTATTAGAGAGAAGAAAACCACATATAGAGTCTTTAGTTTATCTAACCAGAAACATTTATCAACACTACAGACAAATGGCCACACGTGTTCCAAGCAGAAGAAAATACAACGTGCATGAAAATTACCCTGTGTCGTAGAGGGGATATGGGATAAGCAGATAGTACATACTCGAACACACAGACGGGATCAAGACGCTGAGCAGCGCATGAGCTGCAGTGGTCAGCGACCCATAGCTGACTGCTAGCGTCAGGGCCAGCGAACCAGAGCTGCCAAGACCGTTCTACACCTCCACGCGGTGATCCTGGATAACAGGCTGCAGCAGGGCAGACTGGCTAAGGAGAAGGGATCGAAGAGGGAATGCTAACCCGGTACTAAAAAAAGCTTGCTGAAGTCGGATGTGTTGGACCGAAAGGTGCAAATATCGCAGTCAAGCTGTAAACTACGACACAACGCATTCCGTTCTATGGATTACATTCTTTTACTTAAGCCCTTTCAGGGTTTGGTAGCGGGAGATTAAGAACGAACGAAGAAGAAGAAGAACATACAGACACGCGTTCATATCAGACATAGATACACGCAGACACGAACTTAGATGTAAAACGTATTACTAGACAGCAGCACGTTCACACACACACAAACACACACGCAGACATATATATATGTGTATATATAAACACACACGCAGACATATATATATATGTGTATATATAAACACACATCACATTAATGTAGAATAGTAGAAGTAAGAATCCATTAAAGCCAGGCCGAATTCGTTCTTTGTTGGTCAATCCATCAGCTCCTGCACATCCCGTGTCTCAGAGTTAAGTCAATGTTTGTACAGGATGATGGATCGCCTTCGCTTAGCTGTCTAGATGTTTTCCATTTGGCTCTAGTCTGCAGGAGATTGTATCTGCATCTCTCCAACAAGCATGTCTCCATGTTAGATATGCGTGATTCCAGGCTTAGCTCCCCCCCCCCCCCCCCCCCCGCCCCCTCCTTGGTCATCACGCGAACAAACACGCGCTGGTAGGCACGCGCTCAGTCCGATAGATTTAATGAATGTTGAGATTGTTGGTAGGCTGGCAGGGAACACGAGCAGGAATATTCTGGTTCGTTGAGTCTCCTGGTGGCACTTGAGTTCTGGAACAAGACCAACGGGTAATGGTTTCAAATGCATGTTTTTGTCATCGTCACTACCATCGTCGGTACCACTTTGATCGTCAGCAATACCATGAACGTCATCGACACTATCTTCACCATCACCTTCGTTATTATCGTCGCTTCCATGGTATCACCGCCATGATGGTCGTTTACATCATCCGGACTATCAGCAAAAGCATCCCGACCACTAGTTCTACGATTGTTGTCATTGACATCATCAGCACCACTATTATCGCCACTAGATCTACACCACCACTGTTGTCGCCACATCATCTACATTACTATAATCGCCACTTCATCTGCGCCACTATTATCGGCACTCCATAATCTACACCACTATTATCGGCACTCCATAATCTACACCACTATTATCGCACTCCACCATCTACACCACTATTATCGGCACTCCATCATCTACACCACTATTATCGGCACTCCATCATCTACACCACTATTATCGGCACTCCATAATCTACACCACTATTATCGGCACTCCATAATCTACACCACTATTATCGGCTCTACACCATCTACACCACTATTATCGGCACTCCATAATCTACACCACTATTATCGGCTCTACACCACTATTATCGGCACTCCATAATCTACACCACTATTATCGGCTCTACACCACTATTATCGGCACTCCATAATCTACACCACTATTATCGGCACTCCATAATCTACACCACTATTATCGGCACTCCATAATCTACACCACTATTATCGGCTCTACACCACTATTATCGGCACTCCATAATCTACACCACTATTATCGGCACTCCATAATCTACACCACTATTATCGGCACTCCATAATCTACACCACTATTATCGGCTCTACACCACTATTATCGGCACTCCATAATCTACACCACTATTATCGGCACTCCATAATCTACACCACTATTATCGGCACTCCATAATCTACACCACTATTATCGGCACTCCATAATCTACACCACTATTATCGCCACTCCACCATCAGCTCTACTACTAACGTCATCCCAAACGTCAGCACTACCGTTATCATTAGTCTCATCATCGACACCATCATTATTGACGTTCTCATTAACATCATTTCAAATATAGCCTTTCTTATTATCATAACTTCAAATGTCATCAACGCCATCATCAACACTATGGACACCTCCATCATCAACACTATGGACACCTCCATCATTAGCACTATCGACACCTCCATCATCAACACTATGGACACCTCCATCATTAGCACTATCGACACCTCCATCATTAACACTATCGACACCTCCATCATTAGCACTATCGACACCTCCATCATTAACACTATCGACACCTCCATCATTAATACTATCGACACCTCCATAATCAACACTTTGGACACATTCCATCATCAACACTGTCGACACCTCCATCATCATCACCACCGTTATCGTCAACCAATTCATCAACACAATTATTTCAGGAATCCCTATCTTCATATTACCATTATTGTCAACCACATAATAACAAGTAATATTAAAGATGGTAGCAAAGAAGTGATAGGTAAACTGTACAAAGCATTAGTTATAGGTTCGAGTACTGTGTTCAGGTGTGGGGTCTTTATTGTAGAGAGGATAAAAACATACAAGAAAGGATACAACGAATAGTAATGGTGGAATTTTGGAATTAGTTATGTGGAAACTGTCCTACAGTGAATCTAAAGAACAGATGGATTCGAGGTGGTTTAATACAGGTTTATAAGATAATAAAGGAAAAGGATCAATTAGAATACAACCACCTACAAGAACAATAGAGCACATCTATAAATTAATCAAAGGAAGGTTCTGATTAGATTTTAAGAAATATGTTTAGTGAGAGAGTGGTGAATACTTGGAATGCATTTTCACAGGAAATAGTGGGAGCAGAGTCAGTTAATGCAATCAAAATAGATTGGATGCACATAGTTATATATACCATATATACCAAACATAATTTTGCTGAAAGCTGAAAAAGTTAATGGTATGAACATAATTGCTTTTTCTGACACAATAACTCGAATAGTGACTTAATATTCGTAACTGCTGGACTCATAGAAATCTCGATGTTATTCAGACGAGCGGTATTTTGTTTTAAGTGCAGTGTATGTTGAAAATGTCGAATCGCACAAATAGGTGGTAACAAATGGCATACGAGCTACCATCGCTAATCCCGACAGTATTTTAAATTCTGTGTTTAACATCGAGCCAAAATGTGCTGAAGTTTCTTTCTGGAATATTCCAGTTTAAGAATTGAATCACATGAACGATCTATGCATTTTTCTTGAGCTGTCAATGAGAGGTGTTTCACATTCTTAACGTGCATGATAAAAGTGTTTGGAATCCAATATAACTGGTCATTCGGGTGCGAGACATGGACTATGGCACGAGTAGCAAGGAAGAAAATTTGAGCGTTCGAAACAACATGTTACATAATATATCCTAAAAATTTCTTGGTTAAAGAAAGTGAGAAATAAAACCATCCTGGAAGACCTGAATGTTGAAGAAAAGTGGTTCAGAAGCAATGTTATGTTTCGGAAAATAAATTATTCGGCCAAGTCAAACGTCATGACGGGCTGGAAAGAACGGTCATGGAGGGCACGGGACCTGGAAGGCGACGCAGGGGTCGACCAAGGCGAAGGTGGATACAACATATGAATGTTGCTCTAAACATGAACGTGGAGCAGGTGGGAAGATTGACTGCAGACCGAGATTCATATCGGCTGACTGTGATGAGAGCAACGTTCTACAAAGGACATGCTACATGATGATGATGAACTGATTATTAATTCCGGTAGAAAATATTATGAAAACTGTTCTCCAAGCAAACCAAATTATTAGTAATGTATAATGAAATAAAAATAAAATATTACCAACCATAACATTCATTATACGTGAAACCCTTTCAAATGAGTCGTCTTACACTTTATGCTTCCAAGTTTAATGTTTTCAAGAAAAACAGAATTTTATCTTTCATTGCAAAAATATTTTTGTTCTCCATTTAGAGAGACATATTAAGTTTGTTGAGTTTCTCAAATAAATCTGACAGATTTGCACAGCCAAATTTCATTGTGAAAGAAATTGACGTATTCTGAGTTATGTTCAGACAGAAATAGTATTATTTCATTTTATTGAACACTACTAGCCACCCCAAGGCTCGTCAGTCATCGAACGTGTGTGCAGAAAAACTGTGCTGAAATCAGATTCCGTATCATCACATACATTTGCAAAGAGGCGACTATTAAGTGCACGACTTGTATACACATTTTTAACTTAAATCTTGTAGTCCAGCTTTCAGATGTGCAGACATGTTCTCAGCCAGTAATGCCTCGCTGTTGTCGATAATTTAGGATAAGATTAGTTATCGGTACTTAATGAATTATTTCGGAAATTCTCTCTTTTAAAAAAAAAATTATACTCCAATAATATTTACGCGACTCCCAGAGGGGTCGTGGCCGCTAGTTTGAGAAGCCCTGCTCTATACAAGTGTCGTAATTTTTATGAGGTGGGTGGGAGCGCAAAACAGGGGGTGGGTGGTTCTGTGGGGTGGATGGGGGAGCTAGCAGACATCAATAGCTGCACAACTACAGACTGCAAAGTCTAATTATACAACAACTAGTGGATTAGTCTTTAGTGTATACTAGTTCATAACTTCCGCCAGAATATGACCAAAATAAGCACCCCATATTTGTGACACGTACGACTGAATCCTCTTTTTCTTCGTTAACGTTTTTGATTGTTGTTTTGTTTGTTGTAAGATACATAGTGCTGTATTTGTATTGTGGGTTGTCATTCAATAATTCAAACTATTTTTGTTTAAGTCTTTCTTTTCTATAATACATTCTCCCTAGTCTCAGATTGTCACAAGACTACTATCTGCAAGGCAGTAGGTGAGGTCAAGTCAGAGTTTTCTTTCTCCCAGATGAAATAACAGCTATGACTTACAGGCTTCATCAGTCAGGAACATTTTCTTGTTTTGGAAGTCAGAGACTCGGATCTCACCCCTTCCCCTGTTGGTAAGGCCAGTCCAGGTCTACTCGAAAAGGCCGAAATTTAACTTGTACTTCCAAATACTGTGTGTTGCTGATAAGTTGAGGCATTTAGTTACAATTCAGAGTTCATCGCTAATTCCCTCCACGGCTATGACAGTATGTGGGGTCATATGGCTGAGTGAGTGTTGCCTAGTTACAAGAAGACAACATCTTGGAGAAACTAACCCCAAGTTTTGTGTCCAAGCATACATGCCAAATGACGATAGCTGTCACAAATTTGAACAGCAAAAACTAAAAGAGGAAACCACGAAATTAACTGCCACCATTATTAGCTGCATCATCCCGACCTTTAGAAGATCTGTTCACAACTATCAAAAGACGAAAGATGGCCTGGTGCGGGCACGTCGCGAGGTCCAGCAGAATTCCCAACTCGATACTCTTTGGATCCGTACTGGGACAGAGAGGGCGAGGACGTCCAAGGAAGAGATGGGTGGACAACATCACTGAGTGGTCAGGCCTTCGTCCCGGTGAGATACGTCAGGCGGCGACAGACAGAGAGAGTTGGCGTGGGATTTTCATGTCTTCATGTGTGCCCCAACGACCTGATGGGTTACGGGATGAACTGAACATCCTGACCATCATCAAAACCACAACAAAATCCAGCAACAGCACACATTGAGTGGAGACATCGCCATCCTTTCATTCACCAATCTCGATAAAAATATGTTTAAATCAATAAAAATTGTCTGACCTACTGTACCATTGTAGCTTCGTTCCATTTATATAAGTTACCAATAGCAACACGAACTTGAATACAGTTATAGCTGTCCTGGTTGCATTGGCCATATACAAGACAATTTTTGCTTCGGCAGCTATTTATATCTAAGCAGCTTACTGCATTGTTGTTGTGTTTAGATTAACCATTGTTTGTGTGTCTAGATGATCCATCGTTGGTGTATCTAGGTTAACCACTGATGGTGTGTCTAGATTAACTACTGATGGTGTGTCTAGATGGTCCACTGTTGGTGTGTCTAGATGGTCCACTGTTGGTGTGTCTAGATGGTCCACTGTTGGTGTGTCTAGATGGTCCACTGATGGTGTGTCTAGATGGTCCACTGTTGGTGTGTCTAGCGGGTCCATTTTTGGTGTGTCTAGATGGTCCATTGTTTGTGTGTCTAGATGGTCCACTGTTGGTGTGTCTAGATGGTCCACTGTTGGCGTGTCTAGATGGTCCACTGTTGGTATGTCTAGATGGTCCGCTGTTGGTGTGTCTAGATGGTCCACTGTTGGTGTGTCTAGATGGTCCATTGTTGGTGTGTCTAGATGGTCCACTGTTGGTGTGTCTAGATGGTCCATTGTTGGTGTGTCTAGATGGTCCACTGTTGGTGTGTCTAGATGGTCCACTGTTGGTGTGTCTAGATGGGCCATTGTTGGTGTGTCTAGATGGTCCATTGTTGGTGTGTCTAGATGGTCCACTGTTGGTGTGTCTAGATGGTCCATTGTTGGTGTGTCTAAATGGTCCACTGTTGGTGTGTCTAGATGGTCCACTGTTGGTGTGTCTACATGGTCTACTATTGGCGTATCTAGATGGTCCACTGTTGGTGTGTCTAGATGGTCCATTGTTGGTGTTTCTAGATGGTCCACTGTTGGTGTGTCTAGATGGTCCACTGTTGGTGTGTCTAGATGGTCCATTGTTGGTGTGTCTAGATGGTCAACCTTTGGTGTGTCTAGATGATCCATTGTTGGTGTGTCTAGATGATCCACTGTTGGTGTGTCTAGATGGTCCACTGTTGGTGTGTCTAGATGGTCCATTGTTGGTGTGTCTAGATGGTCCACTGTTGGTGTGTCTAGATGGTCCATTGTTGGTGTGTCTAGATGGTCCATTGTTGGTGTGTCTAGATGGTCCATTGTTGGTGTGTCTATTTGACCCATTGTTGGAGTGCCAATTTGACCCATTGTTGGAGTGCCAATTTGAGCCATTGATGGTGTGTCTATTTGACCCATTGTTGGAGTGTCTATTTGAGCCATTTATGGTGTGTATATTTGATCCATTGATGGTGTGTTTCTTTGACCCATTGTTGGAGTGTCTATTTGAGCCATCGATGGCGTGTCTATTTGACTCATTATTGGAGTGTCTACTTGAGCCATTGATGGTGTGTATATTTGATCCATTGTTGGTGTGTTTATTTGACCCATTGTTGGAGTGTCTATTTGAGCCATTGATGGCGTGTCTATTTGACCCATTATTGGAGTGTCTACTTGAGCCATTGATGGTGTGTATATTTGATCCATTTTTGGTGCGTCTATTTGGTCCCTTGTAATTTGTCCTTTTGATTCATTGCTGGTGTGTCTAGATGATCCATTGTTGGTATCTCTTATTTGATCCATTGTTGGTATCTCTTATTTGATCCATTGTTGGTATCTCTTATTTGATCCATTGTTGGTATCTCTTATTTGATCCATTGTTGGTATCTCTTTTTTGATCCATTGCTGGTGTGTATATATGATCCGTTAAAAGTGTGTCTAGATTATCCTTTTAAAGTGTATCTAGATTTCCCTTAAAATGTGTCTAGGTGATTCATTGTGTGTGTGTCTATTAAAGCCATTGTTAAAGTGTCTAAATCAGACATTGTTGACTTGTCATTCCCGTTTTATTTATCCTGTCAAAAATCCTGAATTAATTCATGTCAGAAATAAGCAAACCCCAACATACATATTATTATTTTATATCAGTGAACAGCCGTGATGAGTCTGTTGTAAAAATAATAACGTGACAATAATCGGTACCATCTCGCGAAATAAAACAGAAATAATCGTTTTAAGAACACGGCTAAACTGCAAGACACCAAATATGGACGTTTGAGATAGAAAGAGACAGGGCTCGAGAAACAACAGTTCCATTAAGGTAACAGTTCAGGAATATATATTACAAAAGATGATCAATAAAAACAAGTTCCAGAATGGGTCAAATAGCTGAAATAGAATGTCTTCTATGTCAAGTGCACATGCAGGCATTATTATAGTTGAGCGTCTGGGTCAGCGAAATTGTTTTCGTTTGGGTATTGGCCCACCGAAATTGTCGTTATGTGGCTATTCGAGCAACGAAATTGGTTTTCTGGGGGCTATTAGGTCAACGAATTGTTTTCGTTTGCGTATTAGCCCAACGAAATTGTCGCTATGTGGTTATTAGACAAACGAAATGGTCTTCGTGGGGCTAATGAACCAACGAAATTGTCTTCGTGTGGCTAATGTACCAACGAAATTGTCTTCGTGTGGCTAATGTACCAACGAAATTGTCTTCGTCTGGCTAATGTACCAACGAAATTGTCTTCGTTTGGCTAATGGACCAACGAAATTGTCTTTGTCTTGCTATTGGGCGACCGATTTTGTTTTCATGGGGCTATTGAGCCCTCTTGCTTTTGTCTTCGTGTGGTTAATGAATCAATAAAATTCTCTCCGTGTGGCTATTGAGCTAACAAAATTGTTTTCATGTTCTAACGTGCAAACGAAATTGTCTTGGTATGTCTGTAGGACCAACGAAATTGTCTTGGTATATCTGTAGGACCAACGAAATTGTCTTGGTATATCTGTAGGACCAACGAAATTGTCTTGGTATATCTGTAGGACCAACACAATTGTCTTGGTATATCTGTAGGACCAACGAAATTATCTTGGTATATCTGTAGGACCAACGAAATTGTCTTGGTATATCTGTAGGACCAACGAAATTGTCTTGGTATATATGTAGGACCAACGAAATTGTCTTGGTATATATGTAGGACAAAAGAAATTTTCTTGGTATATCTGTAGGACCAACGAAATTGTCCACTTTCTGTTATTATATCAACAAAATTGTTGTTATATAGTTATTAAACCATTGAAATTGTCATTATGAGACCATTTGTGCATTAACTTTAGATGAGGCAGTCCCCAGCGTGGTTTTAATTTACAACAGTGATCTCGAGTATTGACGCAGCATCATTTTGTTGGTAATCTATTTTAGACTTCCTGTGAGAGAACGCCCGTGAGAGCCCGCCTGTGTGCATGCTGTGTTTCTAAGAGAAATAGATACAGCGAATAAGATTTTATAAACATTTGTTTCCGTATATAATTTTCATGTTTTAAGGGTTTCTGGTTGTGACAGATTGATGTTATCAATATAACCAATTTGGTAGCTAATATTCTATGTACATTATATTTATTGTGCGTGTAATATCAGTATCATGTTTACGGATCACGTGATTGGAAGCACCATGTTGTCTTGCAAGATATCCTCTCCCAAGCCAAAGATACATCTCGGCAGCAGTATATTCGTTTTGTCATGTCATCTTTAAAATAGACATCAGTGAACCCCAATAAGATCCATAGGTATTTGTATGTAGAATGGTAGATAGTTATTTTTTCTGCAGCTATCTGGTCTCACACATTTACACTTTTACCTCACAGGCGTCCATACCGCTTTTCCTGCGTCTGATGTCTAACATCTGTAACATGGGGATTACCAATGCGTTTAATACAATGTCATTATTACATAATTTGCCAGTAATTAATCATTGTTTTGCATACCTCCTCCCTTACTACACCCCACCCATGCCCCTATCCATGGCTAACGTGTTCCTACTTTCGGTGACTCCATGTCCATGACGTCAGCTCACTCATTTATCTCAACACCAGTATGACCTGGGAAGTAGTCCCACTTAAATCTGCAGGGACCTAATGTGGGTTTCTTGTCCTGAATTTGAAGTGATTGATGAGAATTAAATAGCTGATAACATCATTCAACATTTGAGATAACTAATTATAAAGCGATAATGTTTTCATAATTGTTACCACATTTCATAATAATTGAACAAATTACGACAGTATATTTCCCGTCCTCATCTATGTTGCCAGTAAAAGACAATATCTGTTAGTCGGCTGCTGAGAACAAAACAACCAACGTTCAGCAAACCACTAATGGTTTCTGTTGGTTTCTCATCACAAGGTAACAACCAAAGTTCAACAAACCAGTAATGGTTTTTGTTGGTGCCTCATCAGAAGGTCACAACCAAAGTTCAACAAACCAGTAATGGTTTCTGTTAGTGCCTCATCACTAGATCACAACCAAAGTTCAACAAACTAGTAATGGTTTCTGTTGGTGCTTCATTATTTTGATTTTGAATTGATTTTGTTCAACCTGATATCAATCCAAATGACGACTACTTCCGCAAAAAACTGTTGATGGGTTTCTTTTTCTTGACATGAGGCAACTATTTGATAACTCTTCATCTTTGAACACCTCAAGTAAATAGCCCGTCATGCTTGATGGTGAGCCGCTGGGAAGGCGAACACCTTCACATATTCGGACAATTCCATTGATACTTCAGGGGTCACAGAGGCAGATCTAATGGCTAGAAATTGAAACGTAAGGACAGTCTTTATGTTACTGGATAATATATAGATATTTCTGTAACTAAAGACTAATACCAAGTTTATATTGCTTAATTCCAATGTCAAGTCAGTACTCCTGTACGTAGAAACTTAGAGAACAGCAAAAACAATACAGAAGAAACTTCAGTCGTTCGTCAATAAATGTCCACCATGAAGAATGGGTAAAGGCTGGCAAGACATTGTCATGAATGAAAACCTATAGGAAAGGAGCCAACATCAACCAGTGAAACAACAGATCAAACATAGGAAATGGGTAGGATATGGCACACGCTACGGACATAACCATCAAATGGGGCCAGACATGGTATCTACTGTGGCAGAGTCTGAGTTTCGCTAGGTAGTTACTTATCTAAGGTGTTACAACATGTATTCACACCACGACACGACTACACACAGTACATAACACAGTAAACACTCTTTAACAAAATGTAACATATTGAATAATACAAATCAACAGAAACAATTTTAGCAAAAAGAACAAAATATATCTGAACTAAATAATTCCTAATATCTTAATTCTTACTACAACGGAGGTTTTAAGCATTAGCTTTTGAATATTTCTTCCAACTAATAAAACCCAGTTTTTGCCGCTACACTCTCCTCCCCTTATCTGCTCCCTCAACACACTCTCACAAACTCTCCTTCACGATCATATTTTGTACTCTATCGTTCTGTGCATTCGCACACACTCAGATCCGTTTAGTCAGGTGATCTGTGCATCCACATTCAATCTATTCACCTATATTCAGGTGATCTGTGCGTTCATATGAAATTAGATCACGTCACTTATAGTGGGATTCGCGTACTCAATTGTGATCACACACTTTACCGATCTGTGCATGCACGTACCTCAGAATATACATCGTTCACTCGGCGTCTTGCACTTACGACATACATTCAGGTCTCGTCTAGTCACATGGTATCTAAAATACACACATATAGAGCGACTGGTCAAAACTCGAAGGTGTATGCTGGTTCAGTCACCCTGCAAACTCATTTCTGTATCTCACAAACGCATAGTCAGCCTGCAAGCTACTAGCGAGTTCATCTTTGCCGAGTATTTTATAGTCTCAAGCAACTTCATGGCTGTCCAATGTTCTTCTGTTGGTTGTCTGACGGCCGTCACTTTAATTTGAATCTACCTCCAACTAATTGTTATTGGATGAATAACTCCGAATTCCTATCACTCTAAAGGTCGTAGCAGACCGTGGTGGCCTATGACTGTCACCAACCACCCACTACTCCAAATTAGAACGATAGAGTGGTCAGCTCCGAACCCCCACCTGTACTAGACACATTCTTCCCTCTAACCCTCGTTTCCTTTGTCGACTAAGTGTCGAAACGGTGAGTGACCTTGACACACATTCATGCAACCTTTGTTCTCAGAGTCACCGCCCAATCACCCCTGCTCTTAACGCCCATGCTCCAGCTGGAACTGTTACACCACAGAGGAAGAGGAAGAGAGGTAGTACAAGAAACACCCGGAGAAGAGACTGAAAGTGAACTTTGGTCCATGTAACTCAACTGGAGAGAAGCAGGAATGACACCTCAAGACCACACTTGCTGAATGAAGATTGTTAATGGCCTATGTCTCGAATTGAGCCAATTGCATTGGTGTTGAAATTCAGATCATATTTTACCATGGCGACACGTCTGCTCATTGCGATAGGAAAACTGGTTCGATACTCACTCAGAAGACACCTGATGTCATCAAACAGCTGCGCTACTCACTCAAGAGACACTTGATGTCATCAAACAGCTGCGCTACTCACTCCGGAGACACTTGATGTCGCCAAACAGCTGCGCTACTCACTCAGGAGACACTTGATGTCATCAACAGCTGCGCTACTCACTCAGGAGACACCTGATGTCCTCAAACAGCTTCGCTACTCACTCAGGACACACCTGATGTCATCAACAGCTGCGCTACTCACTCAGGAGACACTTGATGTCATCAACAGCTGCGCTACTCACTCAGGAGACACCTGATGTCCTCAAACAGCTTCGCTACTCACTCAGGACACACCTGATGTCATCAACAGCTGCGCTACTCACTCAGGAGACACTTGATGTCGCCAAACAGCTGCGCTACTCACTCAGGAGACACCTGATGTCCTCAAACAGCTGCGCTACTCACTCAGGACATACCTGATGTCATCAAACAGCTGCGCTACTCACTCAGGACACACCTGATGGCATCAAACAGCTGCGCTACTCACTCAGGAGACACTTGATGTCGCCAAACCGCTGCGCTACTCACTCCGGAGACACTTGATGTCGCCAAACAGCTGCGCTACTCACTCAGGAGACACTTGATGTCATCAACAGCTGCGCTACTCACTCAGGAGACACCTGATGTCCTCAAACAGCTTCGCTACTCACTCAGGACACACCTGATGTCATCAACAGCTGCGCTACTCACTCAGGACACACTTGATGTCATCAACAGCTGCGCTACTCACTCAGGAGACACCTGATGTCCTCAAACAGCTGCGCTACTCACTTAGGACACACCTGATGTCATCAAACAGCTGCGCTACTCACTCAGGACACACCTGATGTCATCAAACAGCTGCGCTACTCACTCAGGACACACTTGATGTCATCAACAGCTTCACTACTCACTCAGGACACACTTGATGTCATCAACAGCTGCGCTACTCACTCAGGAGACACCTGATGTCCTCAAACAGCTTCGCTACTCACTCAGGACACACCTGATGTCACCAAAAGCTGCGCTACTCACTCAGGACACACTTGATGTCATCAACAGCTGCGCTACTCACTCAGGAGACACTTGATGTCGCCAAATAGCTGCGCTACTCACTCAGGACACACCTGATGTCATCAAACAGCTGCGCTACTCACTCAGGACACACCTGATGTCATCAAACAGCTGCGCTACTCACTCAGGACACACTTGATGTCATCAACAGCTTCGCTACTCACTCAGGACACACTTGATGTCATCAACAGCTGCGCTACTCACTCAGGAGACACCTGATGTCCTCAAACAGCTTTGCTACTCACTCAGGACACACTTGATGTAATTAACAGCTGCGCTACTCACTCAGGACACACCTGATGTCATTAAACAGCTGCGCTACTCACTCAAGAGATACCTGATGTCATCAACAGCTGCGCTACTCACTCAGGACACACCTGATGTCATTAAACAGCTGCGCTACTCACTCAGGACACACCTGATGTCATTAAACAGCTGCGCTACTCACTCGGGAGACACCTGCTGTCATCAACAGCTGCGCTACTCACTCAGATCACACTTGATGTCATCAACAGCTGCGCTACTCACTCAGGACACACCTGATGTCATCAAACAACTGCGCTACTCACTCAGATCACACTTGATGTCATCAACAGCTGCGCTACTCACTCAGGACACACCTGATGTCATCAAACAACTGCGCTACTCACTAAGGAGACACCTGATGTCATGAAATCAAATGTGTGGCCACCAAGTAGACTCTAGGTTATTGGATTTTGGGCGGTTTGCAAGAGAATGTGCACCATAAGAAAGGTCGCAGCATTGATTTCGGGTGCGCATAAAGAAAGCATGAGTTGAATCCCTTGAGCAGCGCACCAATGGAGTGTCAGTGTGAAAGTAACGGACCCAACTTCGGCCATGTGTGGTTTAAGGTGGCGGACATTTTCAACACCAACTGAAATAGGCAGAATATAGGTAAATATTTTCTCACAGTTAGCAGAAAATTGCATATTAATCGTTGCATTTCAAATCGAATATATATATATATATATATGGGCCATATGCTTCTCCGCGTATTGCAGTGTATGTATGTGTGTATGTTTTTATGTGTGTGTGTGCGTGCATGCATGCATGTACGTACGTGCATATGTGCGTATGTACATCCGTGTGTGTGTGTGTGTGTTTGTACGTGCGTTTATGCGTATGTGTGTAATCTCATGTGTAAATTATAGACTTAGTTTAATCTATTGGCATTATAAACAAAATTACTTGAAAACATTAGAGACATCATTACTTGCTAACATTAGAGACACTATTACTTGCTAACATTAGAGACATCATTACTTTCTAACATTAGAGACATCAGTACTTTCTAACATTAGAGACACCATTACTTGTTAAGATTAGATACATCTTTACTTGTTAAGATTAGATACATCTTTACTTGCTAACTTTAGATACATCATTACCTGCTAATTTGTCCATTTACAAACACAGATCAAATAACACACACACACTCACAATACAGACACTCAGTTCCATATGCAGAAATCCTTCAATACACTCACAAACACACACACACACACACACCAACCCACACATACATACCTATGTATGTGTGTATGTGTGTGTGATTTTGGATGCTATATGAAATTGAATCTCTGAAGAACTGTCAATCTCTTACTTTCATTTCCCTACCTTTGCAAACATTAGCTCGTCCAAATGATGCTTTCATCAAATGACTACAGTCCAGAAACTTTCCTCATGGTATAATGTGTATGCTATTAACTACCGTCCTTATGCCCCTCCCTCCTTACACTCACCTCAGACTAAAACTACTCTCCCTCTCACGCCCGACATTCCGGCTTCTCTCTAAATATTGACTTCGGTACTCCAATCTTTCAAGGGGAAACTAACTCGATTTGCCAGCACTCTTCTGTCATGTTTGTGATGTTCTCTGTTGGCCATGTGTAAATGAACGATGGACAGAGAACCCGTACTGTCTCCAGTTAATTTAGTTGGAGACTAATGATACAACGTACCGTAGATACCAGGTGGAGAATGGTTTCTACAGATTTCGTGAGTCAACGCTTGTCTGGTGTACGGCTTTTCAAGAGCTCAAGAAAGCGGTTGGATGGAGCCTTCATGTAAACCAACCCAGCTGCAACCGTCGCCATCTGAAATCGTTTGAACACAGGCTTAACGTGAGCCCACCTGCTGCATTCGTCGCCCTACCAAAGCTAGTGGATGAAGGTTTTGTGTAAGCCCATTAACTGCAATAGTTGCCGTGTGATTGCTGATGGATGGAAACTTGATGTGATCTCACCAGCTGCAATAGTTGCAATATGAAAGCAATTATATGGATGTTTAATGTACGCCTATCAACTACAGTCGTCGTGTTATCCTTCACATGGAGCGGAGAAAAACATGATTTGTTTACATTCTTATGACTAATTTGTGTTCCACATAATTAAGAACCCGACCATAGACATCAGTGTACAGTCTCTGAACGTTAACTACTAATTCAGAAATATTCACTCATTTGTATTCACTTGTATCATCTCAAAGTAGCTGTGCAAATTAAGCTGCAGCTTTATATAGTGGACATAACGGAAGACATACACATTATAATACATGATGCAATGTATGCGGACGACTTGGCAAAGTGCGCAAGAGAAGGGGCAATATTATCAGGTCAGGTCATCCCGTAACCGGTGAGGACGTTGGGGTACACATGAAGACATCCTCACAATCCCAGACCACCGTTCTCTGTCAGCGGCCGCTACCTGTGCCTCTTTCTGGTCGGAGATTGGTCCATTCTTTTATTTTGTCCTCCCACTTCTTTTTGGGACGGCCTCTTCGTCGTCTGCCTTGCACCTTTCCGCGAAGAATCGTATTTGCAAGACCATTTGATCTCGATATGTGACCGTACCAAGCGAGTTTCCTTCTTTTGAGGACACCAAAAAGCCCTATTGCTGTTGTAATTCTATCTCATATTTCCTCATTTGTAACTCGATCTGTGTACGTGACGTTTAAAAGTCTTCGGAAACATCTCATCTCCAAGGCCTGTATCCTTCGCTGAAGGTCAGCTGTACCTGTCCATGTCTCACACGCATAGAGGAATATTGACAGGACCAGTGTACACATTAATCTGATTTTCGTGCATAGTGCTAACTAATCGAATTCAAGAAGCTGCCGGATAACTAGACAACTGAACAAAGTTATTACTGATGGCCATTATATTGAAGAAAAGCACATATATAGTTTTCAGTTTATTTAACAAAAAACGTACATCAACACTACAAACAAATGACCCCGTGCTGCCAGCAGAAGTAAATCGGACGTGCCTAGATGTTACGCTGGATCGTATAGTAACATGGACTAATCAAATAGAAAAGGCTGTAAAAAGAGAAAATGGCCAGGTGGGTAAATGAAAAGCTAGCAGGCACCAATTGGGGTGTTGAAAACAAAATCCTGAAACGACTATTCACAGAATAGTGCTGTAGCATAGAATCACGGCTTTGGTCACTGTAAGAGAGTAAGCTTTGGTAAAAAGTAAGTCGCATGTCCTTTTACAGAACGTAGCTTCTTACAACCGCCACCTATTTGGCTGTTATAAGTTTCTTGGCAAGTGTGCAGTACGGTAGGTTGCCATTACTTTTCGTACGTGAAGGAGCATCGCACGGGACAAAACCCAGTGTCTGCCAAACTGGACACATGTGGGTGTCGAACCCGGAACGTTGGGATTGTGAAAACCGAGCGAGTTTCATCCCTAGGCCACGCAGCTTTGGTAAGATAAGTAAAATTCAGAACCAAGTCACATACATTAATTATCGGGTCCATGGAATCTACACCCACAGAAACACTAGACACAATGGAGGCACTAGACACAATGGAGGCACTAGACACAATGGAGGCACTAGACACAATGGAGGCACTAGACACAATGGAGGCACTAGACACACTGTCGGGTCTCCAGTCAACGGATGATTGAGATGAGACATACACGTGAATGCAGCAGAGAACGAAATACAAAAATACTCCTGAACCACTCAATATACGAAACCAATAAATAGCGAAAGAATGGAAAAATTGAAGATAAGTAACTTCATGACAACCTTAAAGAAACTGGTACTCAAGGATCCAGTGTTGCCATAAACAAAGCCAAGACCCATTCAGTCAATTTGTACAATAGAATGAGGCACACCAATACTTCAAATTAAAGATAGATACCACCAGCCTATATTACTACCGTCTCGCAAACATAACAGCATCATATGTACTTCAGGACTGCCCACAGAATGCAGATCCGAGAAGGATGTGGCCCACGCCAGTTCCCCTCGAGTAGAAACAGTACGAGGCCTGAAAAAGACAGCAGACTTTATTGAAAAATCCGGGAGCCACTATTTTAACTGAGCAATGATCTTAGAAGTAACAAAAGACGAAGGATAAGTAGTAATAATAATAGCAGTAGTAGCAATAATAGTATTAGTAGTAGTAATACTAGTAGTAATAGTCGCAATAGTAGTAATGTTAATAATAACAGTAGTGAACACTATACGTATATAAGACTTTACTGCACACTATACGTATATAAAGCTTTCCTGCACACTATACGTATTTAAGGTTTTACTGCACACTATATGTATATAAGGCTTTACTGCACACTATACGTACATAAGGCTTTACTGCACACTATACGTATATAAAGCTTTACTACACACTATACGTATAATAGACTTTACTGCACACTATACGTATATAAGGCTTTACTGCCCACTATACGAATATAAAGCTTTACTGCACACTATATAATGATCGACTCTACACTAAACAAGACTTCATTGTACACTATGTAAAACACACAACATTTACTGATTTGAGCGAGTTATCTAAACATATACATCCTAAAGTATATTTCACTTTATTGACTTCAAGTCTTCCAATCTCCTTCTTCGCCACACATTTGCAAATTAATTACTAAACGTATGCAGGTGAATCCCGAGTTATGACGACTCGACTTCACACGTTTCTTATTTACGACACTTTTTGCAATAATTCTACTTGCAATCACAAAACGGCCATTGGGGTTGGCCAATCCTAATAAATTGGGTACCACAATATTCTGGGAAAGTAAATGTGACTGGTTGACGTTGACCACATCACTACTGGTCAAGAAACAGATGGACCTAACACCATATTCACAATAAGATAGTGAAATGTTAACGGGATCTTGACTGTACTTCTGTCCTAGCAACAATAATTTCGAAGATTCGAGCAAACCTTAGCGACAATACTCAGCAGCCCGCATTGTTGTTCAAGTTGTTTTGTTTACAGACACAGTTGGCACCACAGCGCCTTATTCTACCTTTTGCAGATTAAATGAATACTGTTAACATCTAAATGTTTGTACATTTCATTTGATTGCTTTGGTGTCAGAAAAACATTAAATAAAAATAATACGGGCAATAGAAAGCTAAAAGCAGTAGAGCAAATTTGTCTTATGCAGCTCTTGTGTTGGACGTTTTTCCAAGGCCTACTTTGCGTCTACTCAACCAATTGTTAGCTTTTATTTAAAAATGTGTTGCGATTAAAATATTAAATAGCTTTCAATATTTACTTTTATACAATCAGCCTTTATGACGAAGTTTCTGGCCAACTTAAAGATAATTTGATGTTATACGGAGTTGCAAATTATTGCTATATTGCAAATTATTGGTATATTATGCGAGAGCTGTGTTTAAATGCTAGGACCATTATACTGCTCCACATAAAAGCTTACAATGTTACTTTTATGTATAAGTGTTATCAGTTGTGCACGTATATGACTATTATGTGTAGTACACACGAATCGATACGCGAAAACTCAGTGTACTGAATTTCGACAGTCTTTTTAGTTAGACGACACGTAGTCTGGAAGCGAATTTGTAACAGATCAGAAGTTTATCTGTATATTTGTGACTTATTAATCAAGTTTCTCTATGTAAACTACCAATACATTCATTCGTCATTTCACAATAAAACTATATTGGCCTGAAAATGTAACTATCATGCTGAACCTCTATCGGACGAAGATCTGTGGAAGTTCCTATATCTATCAACTGTGGCGCAGTAACAGCAAAAAGTCGATGAAGAAAAAGAATCTGTTATCAAGCCAATGCACACGAAGAGCCTTCATTATATTTTTGCAGCTATAGACAATGCAGACATGCAGTTAAGTGTTCTACAGTAAAAAGATATATTAATACCACCATGTGCCCTTATTACAAATCTTCGAGAAAGAAAGCATCAAAGGAGCTGACGATGTAGTCTTTCTTCGCAGATATTAAACAGCCCCGACCTTCTCTAACAAAAGCATAATCTCTTCGATTTAGAAATAATGTGTTGACAGATATTACTAATATAGGACTGTATACTAACTACCAACACGCATTGTGGAGAGGGAAAGGACTGATCCCAGTCCATTTTCATCAGCACCCTCTTCGTAGGAGGAAAGCTATTGCAACCTGCCACTTAGCACCCTTTCAGGGCGGACGAAAGAGTAAACACACTCATCGTGGACATTAATCATCATCATCAGCAACAACAACCGGCAGATATTACAATTATTTAATTCAAATAATGGTCAACAAGTTTTACAAGTCTATAACATATTCAAAATAGATTAATTATCAAACTGATTTCGTTAAGCGGCGATTAACTTTATCAATGAGTTTTATGCAGCATAAATCAATAGTACAACGAAATGGTAATCTGTGTATATGTATGTATCTATATAACACATACAACAAGGATGATGATGGTGGTCGTCATCGACAACGATGAACAGTAATCATATATATATATAAAATAACATATATATATATATACACATACAATCATTTATCATGTCCTTTGCAGAACGTCGCTCCCATAACTGCCGCTCTGTATGACTCTCCATCGTTGGCCAGCTCTCTCATCTCTGTCACTGCCCTCCTCAATATCTCTGTAATATCCTATATCTATCTTCTCATCGGTCTGTCATAGCCTCGTTTGTCTGATACCACACCTTGCAGTATACTATTTTCAAGATCATTCTGTTGTGATGTGGCCCGAGGTTTTTGGGGTTTCTGATTTGTTTACTAGTTAATTGTGTTCTACAGCCAGCTCTTTTAGGATTTTAATTTTTTTATATTTTTCGCTTTCCCAGCTATTTTTAGCTACTTTATAGTAGCATTTTAGGTCGAAGAATTCAATCTTCGTCCTTAGTGTTTGTGTGGTTGTCCATGTTTCGCATCCATACGTTGCCATTGCGAAGATGCAAACCCTCGGGATCTTAATTTTTGTGTTCTTCCATAAGTTAGTTTTTTTTCCCATTATATCTAACCCCACAACACCATAGCGTTCGTTTTCTTACATCTTTTTGGTAATCTCCATTGAGGCGTATGCTCGAGCTGAGATATTCAAAACGTGTGACTTTCGTAACTTCTTTTTTCTCTTGGATAACTAGATCTGTTTTTGTGTGCCTAATCAGTGCTAATTTTCTTGGTATTGCTGATGTTTGGGTATAGATTTTATTGCACGCTGCATTGTTTAACTTACAGGATAATCTGTACCAGCCCCATAACGTTCTTCGATGGCAGAACTATGCAAGCTGCGTATCTTAGTTCTGGTATTCCATACCCGCCAATTGTGAACGGGTCGAATTTGTCATACTCTTTATCATTCTTGACGTTCCGCATTGTGTTTTCCGTAGAGATGTTGGAAAGATAAATGGAGAGTATGCATCCTTGTCTAACACCCATTATACCAGTTTTGCCATTATACCAGTCTAATGTCTCTCCTGCTATTCTGACCATTATGTGTTGTTCCTGATAGTGTTTCGATAAGTTGAAGAATCAGGTGTGTTTTGAACCCGATATCGTGCATGATTCTCCATAGCATCTCACGTTGCACACAATTGATAGCTCTAGTGTAATCTATAAAACAGGAGTTGGCATATTGTTATCTGCACTATTCGGTAATTGGCATTTTGCATGTGATAAGGAGGCGTGTCATTTAAGTGAAACATCCGTTTCGCAACCCCAACGCACCCAGTTCGCATCACGCCAGTGTCCAGTTTCCCAGACATATGTTATTTTTCTCGGTGCGATCGTTCCTCCGCGTACAGAAAGTAACGGCAACCTACCGTACTGTAACTTGCCGAGAAACTTATAACAGCCAAATAGGTTGGCGGTTGAAAGAAACGACGTTCTGCAAAGGACATGCCACAACTTTAAGGATGCAATCGCTCGTGCCTCTGCCGTGTATACATCCTGACTGTGCTTCAGCTACGTTGAGTTTAGTTTCGAACCTCTTCATGATGATCTATTTTGGTCAAATAACTTATTAAAGCGATAATTCGGTAGTTAGTGTATCACTTCAGATCACCATGGTTGTGGGGTGGCAGATACACATATCTTTCACATGCTTTTGGCCATATTGTACTGTGCCAGATCTTGTTTGCAAAGTGCGTGGTAAAAGCTGACGCTGGTCTCTCCTTCTGCCTGTATAAATTCAGTCTGCTTATTATCACACTCCGGTGACTTCCCTGTCTTCAAGCTTTGATTGCTGTTTGAACGTCATACACAGTAAGTTCCAGCTCTTTGTCTTGGTTCTAATCCGTTATG
Source organism: Ariolimax columbianus (assembly GCA_036924085.1). Lineage (NCBI taxonomy): Eukaryota > Metazoa > Mollusca > Gastropoda > Stylommatophora > Arionidae > Ariolimax > Ariolimax columbianus. The sequence continues at coordinate 79,736,109 of JAVGWX010000011.1, read as the reverse complement.
TTGGTCGTCTTCTTCTGGTCTTCGTATATTTTTCTGCAATCTTTCTTCCATCTCTTAAGTAAATTGTTGCTCTCTGTCCGTGTATTTCTTCCATCTCTTAAGTAAATCCTTGCTCTCTGTCCGTGTATTTCTTCCATCTCTTGAGTAATTCCTTGCTCTCTGTCCGTGTATTTATTTCATCTCTGGAGTAAATCCTTGCTCTCTGTCCGTGTATTTCTTCCATCTCTGGAGTAAATCCTTGCTCTCTGTCCGTGTATTTATTTAATCTCTGGAGTAAATTTTTGCTCTCTGTCAGTGTATATCTTCCATCTCTGGAGTAAATTCTTGCTCTCTGTCCGTGTATTTATTTCATCTCTGGAGTAAATCCTTGGTCTCTGTCCGTGTATTTCTTCCATCTCTGGGGCAAATCCTTGCTATCTGTCCGTGTATTTCTTCCATCTAAAGAATAATGTTTCTTTTTCTCTTGAATCTGATTGTTAGGACGCTTTCGCTGATTGAATTGCATCCGAATAGTGCTGCGGACCCATTTTTAAATTAAGAGGAAACCAACTCCGCCATATCTGGACTTTTCTCTCCATAAAAAAACATCAAGCATTCATCTGATTGGATATTGATATGACCTTGACCCGCCCGTCTATATTCCGAGACTCCAAACACGTCTACTTTACTTCTGAGTCATGAGAAGTTTTTCTGTGTACAAGCAGCGCGTGACCATTCACATACATACATGGTGTGACAGTCACTGTTTACAATACGATTCGGAATAAAAGGTCGATGCGTCGGTGTTTTAGTGCAAAGGTTTTCCCCAGGCTGGACTATTAAATTACTAAACAGGTAAGTGGGAACCAGCCAGCCGCTTGATGATTAGATTAGTAGTCAGTTTTAATGTTTTTGTTCGTGACGAGAAGGAACGCTAAGCTCATCATGTTTAAGTCGTGATTCGTTTGAGCGGACAGAGCTGAGCCAGCCGGAGGTGGAGTGAGCAGACTTGTGGTAGGTTAATTATTTGTGCTCAGTGCAAGAAGGAACGCCCTATTGGTCGTGTTACAGTTAAGCAGCAGGCAGGGTAGAATCAGCTTACGGTGAGAAATATCAGGTCGACAGGAAGCTAATTGTTTAATCCGGTCGGACGTACACGTGTATGCTGGTCAAGTCACAACACGTTACAAGCCCGATGTGTGCTGTTGGACACCAGTGGATTGATTAGCCCAAGTGTCATTTTGGGGTGGAGATAAACTTGGAGACCAATGAGAATGAAAAAACCAACTTGTATTTGCTAACAACGAGAAGAAGAAGATGACAATGAAGAGGGAAGAGGAAGGAGGAAGGTAATGAGAAAAGAAAGAACGCAGAGGAGCAATACGAGAAAAGGGAAAAGCAATAAACCAGACACAGAGAGAAAGAGAGAGGAAGAGGGAGAGAGAGAAAACGAGAAAGAGAGAGGGCATTGTTTGTACTGGGTGTAAGCTAATAAAAGATTTCGATAGCAGAGTTCGCTTATTTGTACGTCTCCAGATACGAGGTGTGCTCAGGAAGTATCCAACCTTTCGGCCAGAAAGATACAAATACACACCTGATGGTTGAAACCTTAATCCTCTTCGAAGTACTCTCCTTGGGACTCCACGTACTTCTCTCGGCGGTCCCGCCATTGTTGGAAGCGTTTCAAGAAGGCCCTTTGGGAATAGTGTACAACTGGGTCATTGCATTCAGCATACTGTCTTCTCGTGTCTCCATTAGCAGAATGTTCAGCTTGGGGAACATCCAACAAATAGCTATGGCGGGAGTAGGGAGCCACATGAACCAGAGAAATGTTTTATTTTTCCAAGAAACTTTGAATGAGATGCGAAGAATGAGCGAGGGCGTTGTCATGATGAAGCTATCAAGGTCTTGTTGTACCCCGGTGCAGGCGACGGATGACCGGGTTGTGCTCTCAGATGGTGATAGGACGGTTATGTAAGACTAAGTTCCGTGCTTGGTCAATGACTTCATTGTTTTGGCTTGTTGGGGGCTTACCCGAGCGTGATACGCTCTCCACCGATGTGCGGCAATATTTGAGGCGATTGTATCATTCCTTAATTAGTGTAAAGCTCGCGGAATCGTAATCGAGAGCCTGTTCAATCTCCCGAATGGTTTCCACTTGGGTCTCGTCTAGCGTTTGACAAAATTTGATGTAACACTGCTGCTCATTGCTTTTCGTCATTTCGTGGTTAATGAAAATCCGACGGTTGCTCACTCTGCTCAACACTGACAAGACTTACTGCCAGCAACTGACGCAATCTGCGGGCCGGAAAAAAATTACGCATGACGGTCGTCTATGCCTCTCTGTGACATTACTACGTAAGTATCCATATGTGTGTGTGTATGTGTGTGCGCGTACGTGAGAGAGAGAGAGAGAGAGAGAGAGAGAGAGAGAGAAAGCATGTCCTTTGCACACCGTCGTCCATCACAGACCGTCTGAAAGAAAGTCGATCTCTTGCCTCATCTTTAATATACTCCAGAGTCTTGTCCAAGCATTCCTTGACATCTTTGTCCTATCGTCTTCTTGATCAGTCTCTGCCTCTATTTCTCGGAACCATACCTTCCATTACCCGCCCCTCAAGACCGTTGTGTTATTTTATGTGGCCAATGTATTTCGATTTTCTGTCCATGATGGAATTTATTAACCAATTCTCCTTTTTGCTCAACTCTTGTCGAATGTTTGCATCCTTTTTTCGGTCCATAGTCTTCTGAAGATCTTTCTGTAACATTTCAACGCGAAGGACTCGATTCCCTTCCTTGAGGTTTGGGTAACTATCCATGCTTCGCAGCCGTATGCTACCACAGAAAATAACACATGATCTCAAAATGTTGACATTTGTTGGTTTGCTTTTGCGACTCCTAACATTACGCCTGTGTCAAAATGCTTTGCGTGCTCCTGCTGCACTGGGGTATCTGTAACAGTTTTTTTTTAAACATATGGTCATGTTGCTATTCCCATACACAACTCTCTTAATTCACCATTTATGGCATAGTTGGAGGCGTACTGACACTACTCTTTCCCCCTCAGTGAAGACTTCCTTTCATTCTTTATTTATGTCCAGCTTGTTGACTTAAGCTAATTTTTCCTTCTCTTTTCACCTCCAACCTACCAGTCAATCAGTTTGAATTTTGTTGCAGTCACCGCTGATCAGAACAACTCTCCTGTAATAACATTGGCGTGAATCATTCATGCTGGCCGGTGCCGCCCTGATCCTCGCATACTGAATAAATAATGGCCGACTGACACCCCCGGGCCTATTTTCAGGTCCAGCCTCGGTGTGGCATTTCCAGTTTGTGAAATAGCAATCCTGATCTTATCTCAGTGCGACCTTTACAGAGAGTCCTCGGTTACCTCTCTACGTGTTCTAACATATGGTCAATGGACGTCAGGGGAGATAGTCCTTGATTCTAGGGATCATCAGCTTACTTCTCCTTTATATTTGGCTGGATGTACCGTGTGGTCTCCATCGATTTATATTTTGAACTATGTTCTTGGGGTCCGACTATGAGACTCCAGTTGCTCGTCCTCCTTTTCCACTGTTCTTCGCAATATTTTCTACAGGTTCCAATCCAGCACGTATATGGCCCTGTTGCTGGGTTTCATTCTGGGAGTGTCAAATCCATATTTGGTTTTTCTCTGTAGTCTGCGTCTATTTTGGTTATTATTGTGTTGTTTGCTACATATCTGAGTTAGTCTTTTGCTACAGACTATTGGTGGTCAGAACAAATGAATGGGACAGACTGCCAGAGTCTGTGACTCGAATTTATAGTAAAGTTACAAAGTGTGAAGCGAAGAGAAACGCTGGCGATAATCTGCCAAATAAGGAAAATGAGTTACTCGCGGTTGTTGTTACAAGGATGTGCGTCCAGATCACCCGTAAGGCACAGGTTGTTTTTCTTCTATCAGAAGTAAAATGGAAACCTAGTCTATGAGAGTGTCTTGCAACTGCAGGAACAAGCGACCTTCATTCCTTAGTCCTATAAATCAGCAATGGGAATAACCACAACAGCGATTTTTTTTGGTGACAGAAACTGTGACAAACCGCCATTATATTGTGACTCCGACATCTATTCTGAATGTTTTCTCGTGGCATTTGGCGAGAATGTATGAACTTGTGTTGTCTATAGTTTCATTGTAGTTAGATAGTTCGCCAACTGGTATTGTTAAGCACGCGTAGAGCTGAATTGTTCTCTCTTGGACCAGGTATGTTGCGTCCGTCGTTGTAAGCCGTTGTCTGCAACCTTGTCAAGACACTGTCCAAATATCTGAACTGTCACTGAGAATAGACAAGGGATCGTTCGAGTCAGGCGCTACTCGACACAAACCTCACAGTCTGGCATTGATATCAATCGATGTTGCTCCCTCCTCACACTGGAAGGTAATAGGTGCACAGGAAAGTGGCAACCTGGAATGTGTCGTCCCTTATGGCGAAAGGAAAACCTAAAAAATTGGCAACCTGGAATGTGTATTCCCAAATGGCGTAAGGAAAACCAACCAGACATAGTAAATCTAAACAGCTTTCTATATGACTAGGTCAAAGTGGGGCATACACTGCGTTTGAGAATAGGCCGAAGGGTCACTAGATCCCATTTTGTTTAACCACCCTGATATGAAGGTTAGCCGGTAGAACAGATATCGAAGAAGAGGAAGATGACAACATAAGGGACGGCTTAAGAATGTCGACGAAAGTAATTAACTGAAAAAAACGCAGATATCAAAAGTTTTAAAGCATTAAGTGAGGGAATACAAAAAAAGCGAGTAGTGTGATGAATTCATAAAATGAAAGGGTAATGATAGTACCCTTCAGAAGTTCTGGCATAGGCGTAACAAATATGAATGGCAAGAATACAAGTCAGCTCATCCCCACTATTCAAACTCGAAAGTTATGCCCCTGACGACAGATGAAGCTCATGCTAACAAATGTAATAGCGATGTGAGACAAGAAATTATTAATTTTGCTCTAGACACTGCCATAAGGGAGGGTGCTTATGTAAACTTGTTAACTGAAGCAGAGGTGGCACATAGTTAACGCTACAACAAGAGCACGACCTCAGGTACCAAATAGAGTATATTACAGTATTGTAACATCAAGAAGCTGGACGAGGCAGAGATTAGAAATGCTGTGAAGGATTGCAATACTTCCATAGAGAAGACATATGTGCCTGAAGGTTGGTCGCTATCTGAGTCAACTCCCAAAGCGTGGCAAGAATGCCACTTTCCTAAGCAGCTATAAACTAAGGACGCTACAAAGCGTCTTTGGCAGGAGAAGATAATTGCCAAAAGAAGTAATGTCCCATGTAGATCGTGACCACATTCCACCTGATGGTGAGCAGACTGTGGACCAGAAGAGGACGGACAACCAGCTAACTGCAAGAAATGTCAGTATCCACACCTATCGCCATTTACTGAGAGAGGCTAAGCACAGACCAACGAAGGAGACCTGTGGGATGCTGGGACATTTGCATAGGGTGTGTAGGAGGGCTTGCAGTTCTGGACGGAAACAGCGGCAGTCGTTCTCGACCGGATGGATGGATATAACTGGCTCAACTTTGGCTCGTAAACTGATTAGGAGCTGCTGGTGGAGAGAACAGTTGCATGCCACTCGGTATCCTGGACATTAGAACCATATGTTCGGGACAACCGTAAGGTTCTACAATCTAACTGGTGCAGTTCAACATCTACACAATAAAGGTGGCCAACATTCAAGCACATGGCTAGGGCAAATACTAACATTTACAGATGTCATGTTGACGTGCAGAACTCCTTCAGACAGACATGAATGGCACAGAGACATCCAGGCAACCTTACAGGAAATCTAACAGCCGTGTGCGGATTCTGGAGAACTTACAGGCAATCTAACAGCTGTGTGCGGATTCTGGAGACCTTACAGGCGATTTAACAGCTGTTTGCCGATTCTGGAGACATTACAAGCAATCTAACAGCTGTGTGCGGATTCTGGAGACCTTACAGGCAATCTAACAGCTGTGTGCGGATTATGGAGAACTTACAGGCAATCTAACAGCTGTGTTCGGATTCTGGAGACCTTACAGGCAATCTAACAGCTGTGTGCGGATTCTGGAGACCTTACAGACAATCTAACAGTTGTGTTCGGATTCTGGAGACCTTACAGGCGATCTAACAGCTGTGTGCGGATTCTGGAGACCTTACAGACGATCTAACAGCTGTGTTCGGATTCTGGAGACCGGATCAATTCTTAGAATGTCTCTTTGGTGTGTTCCTTGAACAATTCCATAGTCAAAGGTGACATACCGTGTGTCGTCTATGATAGATGTGCACTGGCTGGTGTAGTATGTTGAAATACTACAGAGTAAATGTGTTCGTAGCCTCTCATTTAGATACCACATCAATCAGACCATTTCGAGAAATACGTGAGGCGTGAGATAACTCAAGACATTGGCAGCTGTAAATGTGGAGAAACGAATGATGTTCATTCTATATCGTAATATAAGTTGTTGATTACGGACTGGCCATCCAATCACTAACAAGATTACACTGTGAACGGTTAGAAGGTATTCGAAATGAAAGGATGCTACTGGCTCTAGGATGGGCGAGAGAAACTTCCATTTTCAAGATATATGCTATGCGCTATATGCTGCGACCTTTGTCTGTCCTTTCCAGATATAAATTGACACATGCCATCGTCTAAACGCGGGTTACCACGAACAGGTGGCATCCACTGCCCAATGTTACCTCGGAATCCAGAGTCGTCATGGATGCCACAGACAGAGAGAACAATTGAACATGTGAACACAGTTTAGATTAAATTTAATGAGAAGAATCGCTCCACATTGGCTATAGAATGTATTACCACAGAGTCATCATAGCCTTAGGCAGGCAGGGCATGCATAACAACAGCCTCCAGTAGGAGAATGGAGATGGCAGCAGTGACTGCAGCTTTGGGATGGCTATCTGGGACAGCTTTAACTGGGGCGGTCATCGTGTCAGACTCCAAATCCTAACTTTGGAAGGTGCAGAAAGGCTGGCTATGACATGAGTGGATGACAGCTGTAGAGGCCTCAGACCTGCAGGGACTGGTGTGGATCTACTGTCCTGGCCTTGCCGGGATGTCCATGGACTGATGTGGATATACTGTCCTGGCCTTTCCGAGTTGTCCATGGACTGGTATGGATCTACCGTCCTGACCATGCCGGTTTGTCCAGGGACCGGTGGGGATCTACTGCCCTGGCCTTGCCGGGTTGTCGTGCAGTCAAAGAGCTAATATCCTGACTTCACAATCATGAATTATGCGTACATTAGATATGCCAGAAGTGAGTGACATTTTGAAGTCTACAATATCACAGGAATAAATGAACCAGCAGTGACAGACTGCAGAACTGTGAAACCGGACGTGGTTTGGATGGACTTGAGACCAGGGGAGGGCGGGGCAGAAGTATGGGCAGCCGGTGAACTGTAGGAAACGTCAATATCCACACTCGTCGTCATTTACTGAGAGAGGCTAAGCACCTATGGGTGTGTCCGGAGTGCAGTGATGATTCGAACAGATCAGAGCTATGTGTGTATATATTTTTTAAAAATATGTGAGATATTGTTGTTCACTGTCAAAACATGAGAAATATAGACCTCCAGTGTCTGTCAATATATGTTAAATATTTGTTGTCTACCATCTGTCACAATATGTGAGATGTTGTTGTCTACTGTTTGTCACAATATGTGAGATAGTATTGTTAACTATCTGTCACAATATGTGATATATTGTTCTTTACTGTCAAAACAAAGGATATATTTTTGTCTAATAATAATAATAGCTGTCCATCGTTGTCGATGAGGACTCCCAACATCGTCTTTGTCACAGATTTCCCTGTTGGGTGTGGGTGCCCATGTGGCTGAACAGGCCAATGTGGGCACGAAAACATCTGCTGCATAACGGGCACACGAGGTCAGTAGAAGGTGATGGTGTTCCCGCTGTTTGTGATTTCTGGGTCTCGCGTCTGCTCTGGCTTTCACAATACTGTGGTACTCGCTGCTAGCTACACCCACTTTGAATGCGCTTCTCCTGTGATCTGTTTTGCACAAGACGTTCTCAGGTGGTGACATCTATCCGTTGTTCACTGTATGTCACAGTATGTGAGATATTGTTGTCTACTGTCAAATTATGTGAGATACTGTTGTCTATCATATGTCACAATATCCCATGCATACACCGACGGTTCTGTAACAAACACTACACAGAACGGAGGGGCAGGAGCATTCCTGAACCTACCAAATGGCACAAATATAACACTGTCATTCGCTACTGGTAAGTACACAAGCAATTTCAGAGCAGAGGCAGAGGCACTGAGGGCGGCAGTGGAAGAAATGGCAACACACAGTGAAAATGAGAGCCATATAGTCTTGCTGACAGATGCTCTCGAAGTAGTCACAGCGCTAAAAAGCCAGAAGAACACTGAGCTTAATGACTTAAGAGCAGCACTCTGCAAACTGTGCCAGCAGTCCGCACCAAAAAGGGTGGTGATACAGTGGGTTCCGTCACACTGCAACATCCAAGGAAACGAGGAGGCCGATAGACTGGCAAAAGAAGGTGCAAGACTACCACAAACAGATACCAGTATGACGTACGAAGAGTCAAAACGGCTTATCAAAGCCAGATACATGTCCAAATGGGAAACCGAACATACTGGTTACACCAAAAACGATGCCTATTACCAGTTGAACCGAAGAGAGCAGGTCGTTGTCTTCAGACTTCGCACTGGCCACAACAGACTGAGGTACCACCTATTCAACAAACTGAAGATAGGGTGTACCGACGAATGCCCGTGCGGTACTGGTAAAATGACCACTGAACATCTGCTGCAGAACTGCCCGACATACGAGGATCAGAGAGAGCAGATGTGGCCATTGCCAGTGGAACTGCAAGACAAGCTGTATGGTAGTGGCGAGAGTCTCAGGATGACCGCTGCTTTTTTCGAAAAAATAATGGTTACTGTCTGACTGTGTACGCAGAAGAAGAAGATATGTCACAATATGTGAGATGTTATTGTCTGTTGTCAACATATCTTAGATATTATTGTCTGCTGTCTGTAAACATGTGTGATATATTGTATTGCCTAATGTCTGTCAAAATATGTGAGATATTGTTTTGTCTAATGTCTGTAAAAATATGTGAGATGACGTTGTCGACTGACTTTCAAAATAGATGCATTATTTGGTTAGCATTTATTTGTATTTTTCTAGGGAACGTATTATTTTGTGTTACGCCAATAATTGAGTCCGTTGTGTTACACAATAGTTGAGTCCGTTGTGTTACACAATAGTTGAGTCCGTTGTGTTACACAATAGTTGAGTCCGTTGTGTTACACAATAGTTGAGTCCGTTGTGTTACACAATAGTTGAGTCCGTTGTGTTACACAATAGTTGAGTCCGTTGTGTTACACAATAGTTGAGTCCGTTGTGTTACGCCAATAGTTGAGTCCGTTGTGTTACGCCAATAGTTGAGTCCGTTGTGTTACGCCAATAGTTGAGTCCGTTGTGTTACACAATAGTTGAGTCCGTTGTGTTACGCCAATAGTTGAGTCCGTTATGTTACGCCAATAGTTGAGTCCGTTATGTTACATTTAATAAGTTTGTAACTTGTCCCACACTCTCTTGATCTTCTTCTATTAATTTCCTAGTATAAAAACAGTTACAGCGTAAATACCAGAGGGACACAGTTTGCTGTTTTAACATACCTCCGTCTAATACAGGAAAGAGCGACGTCTCAGACATCAGGATGTCCTGACCAGACCGATCTACAGCAGTCTCGGACACAGATTATTTGTAAACCAGTTTTATGTGCACACATTTTGTTGATGCGAATGGAACATCGAAGTACCACTAACCACTGGTTTGTTCGTCTCGAACATGTGGTAGTCATGTAAGCTAGTGTTTCAGCTCTGAACGAACGCTGAATCCAAGCTCTGAGCTTATTCGAGACCGCTACTGTTTGACATGTTTGAATGCCGAATGCAGATTTGTCCAGGTTTGTGTAATAGTTTACCCAACTATCGGGGGACTATTTGCTGACGTCTGGTCGTAATCCAGGTTTATACGTGTCCTGTTTGACTCATAAACTTAATAGAAGTGCGTTTCTCCTGCCAAATGGAAGTGTCATCTGACTTTATTGTGTTTATTATACTGGCATGTGTTCTCCTGGCTTCGTGAGTCCTCATTCATTGTTGTTGTCTGCGTGTATTACATGTCTTTATAATCTATCTAGGTTGGTGGTCCCTGGTAAAGATCTTCCAAGCATGCAACGTGGGTTGATCTGGTCATCTCATTTGTGATACTCACAGATGAAAATATATAGTCGTCATATTATTTTTAATCCTTCAACCATTGAATGCTTTACATGTATGAAAATCTTGAATTATATGACACTCAATCCAGACACATTACAGCTACATTGATTATACCCAGGGGCTTCAAATGAAAACCTTACAATTTCGATATAAATTAGAAACACCCTTCCATTGTTATGTAAGCTAGCAGCAACGCTACTACAGACTTCAAGAGTCTCTTTCAATAGAAGTTGTTTAGTGTTTCTAAGCGTGGGCAGCCTATATCAGACTTGCCAGAAAACTCAAATATTTCCACACGAACTGTGTCGCAGGTGATAGGGATCAGTTGGAAGGATAGAGTGCCAAACTCTGAAGTTCTCGTCAGTGCGGGGCTCTCGGACATCCTTACGTTGCTTAGGTGAGCTCAGTTCAGGGGACGTTGTTTGCATACCTGATAGACGCCCCCACGAGCAGCTGTTATATGGGGAGCTCAGGACAGACAAACGCTCGGAAAGGAGGGGAAGGGGGCAAGATAAGACTCACTGAAAGTAACTCCACACTATAACTTATTGATGGAAGCTGCTTGCGCCGAACCGCTCAGCCAGAGCACTGCTATCACTCACGGTGCTCACATCGTTGAGAAATGACACATCGCTGCTGCGCAGAAAACGCGAGCTGTACGAAAGGAAGGGATGCACAAAGGTTCAATCGTAGACACAGTCCACGTGTGTTCCACGTGTATTCCATGTGCAGTGTAGTGTGTTTGGATCTAACGAATTGTACAGACAAGGTGGTCACATCCGAATACACTTCTGATCATATCACTATCTCCGTTTGCGTTGGGCGACTTACTATCCTCGTTTTTCAATTGTCTTCATTTAATATGTGTTTGATACTTGTGCTTATACGTGTATTATTAATAGGTGGACTGCTTTTCGGCAACTTAAATTTATTTACAGGCTAAATAAAGACTTTTCATTGACTTTCGTCCATTTTTGACAATGTCCGTTCTCTTATCTCTAAGAGGACGAAAGAGAAATGTATTTTATTTTAGTATTAGTTTTGCAGCAAAGTGGAAGGATTTCTTACCAGCTGGCTACAATAAATTATGGATATACCTGTCGTGAATTTTACCTCGTAACGAGGCTTACGTAAACAATTCTTCGCGTGCATATCTGTTGTGACTAAAATAGACGTAGAAGAGTCCAGTTTGCAGAATTTCAAAGGATAAGGTTTGATAAGAATTTTTTTATCAGCGAATAAAAAAAAAATGATTGCCTGATATTTTATAAATACTCGTTGAAGCAGCATATTTGTTATCTGTTTTGAGTGGATCTTGTCGTAAAACGGTATCTTAACATGGAAACGTGTAGCTCTTGGACAATGAGCGTTATATGTAACAATAAAAGCAATGGGAACATTTGTTATAAGAAAATTGTTCCCCTTCTTTTGCATGTTTTATTAATTTAAAATAAAATGATGTTCCTACGTTGGTGATATTTTCACCGGGTAAGCGAATTTAGATTAGGAGGTACACAACAGGCGCAAGTGGTGTTTTTGTAAGACTGTGGACCAGTGTTTGGGTTCGACAAGGACTGTGGGCCAGTGTTTGGGTTCTGCAAGGACTGTGGACCAGTGTTTGTGTTCGCGAGGAGTGTGGGTCAGTGTTTGAGTTCGCGAGGAATGTGGGCCAGTGTGTGGGTTCGGCAAGGACTGTGGGCCAGTATTTGGGTTCGGCAAGGACTGTGGGCCAGTGTTTGGGTTCGGCAAGGACTGTGGACCAGTGTTTGGGTTCGGCAAAGACTGTGGGCCAGTGTTTGGGCTCGGCAAGGACTGTGGGCCAGTGTTTGGGTCGGCAAAGATTGTGGGCCAGTGTTTGGGTTCGGCAAGTACTGTGGGCCAGTATTTGGGTTCGGCAAAGAATAAGTTTTGCCACCAAGATCAAGGTGGAGGACGTTGTGGTGCGCCACCCTTCTATGCTTATACGAAACATGGACAGTCTATAGCAGTCATGTCAATAAAATCAACCATTTCTGTGTGAAATGGCTGGCAGGCTAGAGTAGCAAATTGTGAAATGGCTGGCAGGCTAGAAAAGCAAATTGTGAAATGGCTGGCAGGCTAGAGTAGCAAATTGTGAAATGACTGGCAGGCTAGAGTAGCAAATTGTGAAATGGCTGGCAGGCTAGAGTAGCAAGTTGTGAAATGGCTTTCAGGCTAGAGTAGCAAATTGTGAAATGGCTGGCAGGCTAGAGTAGCAAATTGTGAAATGGCTGGCAGGCTAGAGTAGCACATTGTGAAATGGCTGGCAGGCTAGAGTACCAAATTATGAAATGGCTGGCAGGCTTGAGTACCAAATTCTGAAGCCCTCAATCGGGAAAAACTGTCGGGCATCCATCTACTGCTATTGAGAACCAAGATGATATGGACTTAGCTTTGATTGTCATTCCAAATGAGCGCCTTTCCAATCAGCTGGTGTACAGTGATCTCCGACAGACAAGCGCTGCTTAGAGATACAGAAGGTACGATACTTTTTTTTTGAAACTACCATTGAGCAGTTTCCTGATTGATGTTGCCACCTGGCAGCTCCTTTCCCCGAAACGCCCAGCCTGGTGCACTGCCGTAACTCTGGTGCACTGCAGTAACTCTGGTTCACTGCCGCAACTCTGGTGCACTGCCGTAACTCTAGTGCACTGCCGTAACTCTGCTGCTCGAATCGCTGGGAAGAGAAAAATTACTGAGGTGCTGAAAAATCGAGCTTTGAGGAAAGGACAGAATTCAAGACGGCACAATTACAAACACTGTCCACATATTCCCCACGTACAATAGTTTGTAGCGTTCCGATGGGATTTCGCAGTAATATGCTATCACATCTGACTATATTTGAGCTTGGGATAAGCAATTATTTTTATTATTTTTATTATTATTACTAATACGGTTATTAAACTTAGGATACACTATAACCAAAACTAATTCAACTGTTGTCTATAATCCAATGCCAAATGTCATACAGTCAAGATATTTGATACGAGCTGATTTAATCTGAAAAGACTTGGTCTGTTGTTAAAACAAGCGTGTCTCGGCAATTTGAGCCAAAATACTTAACTAGCGAATAATATCCGTTGGTTTCTTTAAGCTGAGCAAACGGCTGGGATGGATAATAATGGCTAGACAAATATAAACAGACAAATGTTAATCTTGAATACTAGGACACAGACTTTCGGTAGACAACCTAAAATATAAATAATGTACCAGCATAGCCATGTCGGTGAAGTTTTTTTTAATGAGTCTCTAGGAAAGAATAAAAGCTCAGTAGAAGTCTTAATATATTATACAAGTTAGAAGATTTTCTCAGAAATGAAGAGAATGAAATATACAGAATTGACGTGTAGTCGGGTAGATAGACAAGCAGATGTTTGAGCTGGTGTATCTTTGCATGGTGGAGGGATTGTCTCCTTTTGGTGTCTTTGCCGGACACCGTTTATGGTTGTTGTCTTGCCTCTTTTTCACTAGTGCCGTGGGGAGGCGTAGTATTCTGTCCAGGACCAGTGGCGTCGCTGAAGTGGTCGTCGTCCCATCCCGATTTAGAATATCTGAACATTTCCTATCCATCTAGTTCTCTGTCTGCCACGGTTGCGAAAACCCTAACATCGTGTGTTATTGGCGAACAGGGGTAGTTGGTCAGGATGCATACTCATTATGTGGCCGAAACAATTAAATATCTCTTCATCAGTATATTCAGAGCAGGGTCTAGTTTCAACTATTCTTCTCACTTCGCCATTCTGTCTCTCCTAGTGACGTTGATTGTTTTCAGGAGGCATCTCATCTCACCACATGTCGTGATCTTTCTCTCTAGAGTTTTTGTTTGTTCACTTTTGACACTTGGAACAGCTGCTTATTTAGTACCCACAGTCTACCTCCAAACAGAAAGGCCAGTCAACTATTCACCGCCCAGCTATTCACCGCCCAGCTATTCACCGCCCAGCTATTCACCTCCCAGCTATTCACCGCCCAGCTATTCACCGCCCAGCTATTCACTGCCCAGTATTCACCGCCCAGCGATTCACCGCCCAGCTGATGCATCTCGTAGAGGTCCAGCTTAAAAGTAAAAAGACCAAGATGGCTGTAAACCACTATACCTATGTACCTGTTTTGACACGGATGTGAGTGACGGGCACTGACAACAACCTAGAAAAGCCAGATATGAGTGTCAAAAATGAGATATGTGAGGAAGGTAGTCTGAGCAACAAGAAAAGACAAGGGCCACAATCAGACACTACGCCAGGTCTTGAAACCCAGCCGCCGCCCCCCCCCCCCCCCCGCCAGTTCCAGCCTCTCCTCTCGAAGGGAGCAATCTCAACTTTGATCAGGCATTGCCTGCAGAATGAAAGAACATCGTCTGCCACGGCAGTCATGGAAAGTAGAAAGTCTAGGATCTAGACCAGGGTGGACGGCCCAATGTCCGATGGGATGACAGCATGAGAGTCTATAAGAGAAAGTAGACCAAACTGGGACCAAGTCAAGAGACAGACAGCGGATAGAATGACCTGGCCCTCATTCTGGTAAATAGCCACACCACAGGGTAGAAGAGCATCGGCTAAGTAAGTAAGATAAAGAGGGTTCGTATATAAAGGATATGTAAGTAGCTTGCCCTTTGCAGAAAGTCGCTTCTTACAACCACCCACCTATTTGGCTGCTATAAGTTTCTTGGCAGGTTAACAGTACGATAGGTTGCTTTTACTTTCCGTCCTCGGAGGACAGATAGCCCCGAGGACCGATGTATTATTACTGTCGGTGTGCACTCTCTCTGATGTGACCCACAGGAAATCATATAGTTCAGGAATAAAGGTCATTTGTTCCTTCAGTAGCCACCCAGTGAACAAGTTATGCTGTTGCATTTTAAGAAGTGACAGATGTTACAAAAAACCCGTACACAGGACGTCGTGTCAATAGTGACGGAAAGAAGTGGCAGCCGTTACACAGAGTAATAGGTCTATAGTGGCAGACATTACACAGAGTAATAGGTCTATAGTGGCAGAACGAAATGACAGACATTACACAGTCATAACACAGTTTACCTCGTATATATTGAAGGAAATCTGTGCCAAACTTGACACAGTGTATAGCTAGCACTGTTTTGAGGATTAGTGTGTAGACGTTATCAGAACGTTCGGAGTACATTTTTCTTCTTCTTCTTCTGCGTTCGTTCTCAATCTCCCGCTTCCAAGCCCTGAACATTCTCAATCTCCCACTTCAAAGCCCTGAACGTTCCCAATCTCCCGCTTCCAAGCCCTGAACGTTCTCAATCTCCCGCTTTCAAGCCCTGAACGTTCCTGATCTCCCGCTTCCAAGCCCTGAACGTTCCTAATCTCCCGCTTCCAAGCCCTGAACGTTCCTAATCTCCCGCTTCCAAGCCCTGAACGTTCCTAATCTCCCTCTTCTAAGCCCTGAACGTTCCTAATCTCCCGCTTTCAAGCCCTGAACGTTCCTAGTCTCCCGCTTTCAAGCCATGAACGTTCCTAATATCCCGCTACCAGCACTGAACTGCGATATTTGCACTTTTCAGTCCGACACATCCGTCATCGGCAGAGGAGCACATTATAATAACGAACAAAACTACCGAGGAAAGATACAGATGAAGACAAAGAAAGAACGTGCTGCCCAATTTAGCACCAGGTAACAACGAATGATAACAGACTGATTGGAAGAACAACGCTCACAATATGCATGTCTAAACACATAAAGGCCTATTCCAGTCGATGAGGCACCAAGTATTGACAGGATCCTAGCAACTTTTGGACACATGTATACAGATGGATCGGCCTCGATGAGCGATAAAAGGGGAGGTAGTGGAATCTACATCGCACACTCTAATGGCGACATAGAAAGAAACTACATACCAGCAGGAGAGACCTGTACCAATTTCAGAGCTGAAACAAGAGCTGTATATGCAGCAACTTTGATTCTTATCAGCCAAAGCATAACTACAAGGAAAACAGCCATTCTAACAGACTCCAGAAGTGTACTCCAAGCCATCTCAACCCAAAACAAGATAGAATCACATGAAATAAAATACAACATAAGATTGCTGTCTAAAAAAAACAGATGTATTCCTACAATGGATTCCGGCCGACTGTGGGATCCCTGGCACTGTGTGACCCCTGACACTGTGGGATCCCTGGAAACGAGAAAGTAGATGAGCTCGCAAAAATTGGAAGTTGTGGCGCGCATATTTCTCATCCACAGAACTATAAAGAAATGAAGACACCCATCAAACGATCCATGAGAACAGAATGGATAGACCAGCACAAAGAATACAAGCCCAAAAATGACAGCATAGATAAACTTGGCAGAGATGGGCAGACAAAGATCTTCAGACTCAGAACGGGACAGTGTAGACTCAAGGCCCACCTCAAAAGAATGGGTCTAAGAGGCACCGCCACGTGCGATTGTGGAGCACTCAAGCTACCACCAGAACATATTCTGGTAGACTGCCCTACCTATGCAGATCAATTAGAGTCAGTCTGGTCTGGGGAGGCGACCAAGCTCGAAAAGCTGTGGGGCCGGCGAAGACCTGAAACGCAGACTCAGTCGAAAACCTCACCGGTCTAAAAGCATAGCATCAGTTGGTCGTGAGCCTCACTGGACTAGAAACATAGTATGAACCTCACCTAACTAGAAGCATAGCATCAGTTAATCGTGAACCTCATCGGACTAGAAGCTTAGCATCAGTTGATCGTGAACCTCACTGGACTAGAAACATAGCATGAACCTCACCTAACTAGAAGCATAGCATCAGTTGATCGTGAACCTCATCGGACTAGAAGCATAGCATCAGTTGATCGTGAACCTCATCGGACTAGAAGCATAGCATCAGTTGATCGTGAACCTCACTGGACTAGAAGCTTAGCATCAGTTGATCGTGAACCTCACTGGACTAGAAACATAGCATCAGTTGATCGTGAACCTCACTGGACTAGAAGCTTAGCATCAGTTGATCGTGAACCTCACTGGACTAGAAACATAGCATCAGTTGATCGATGAAGAAGAAGATGCGTGTTGATAATGAGGGATCTTGCAGGGATTAGAAAATAACATTTCAATCATTCCGTTTTCACAAATAGCTGAATGTTGTAGCGCTGACTGGTCAGCGTGAAATACTGACGCATCCTTTATGTTGACATACTATTTCAATATTTTGTGATGGAAAAAATAGTAAAACAGTTTGGTGGTAAATTCCTTCCTTTCACACACAAATAATGGTTGTTGATTAGATGCTACGAAAAAGGAGTATTTGAAGAAAACAATGGAAAAGAATAATGTAGAATACAATTAGGTTTGAAATCATAAACATTGCTCTACATTTTTCTGTTAAGCAAGTACGTATTTGGGGAGAAGGTTGGCTAGCCATGACAGACAATGGGAGCAGGTTGGCTAGCCATGACAGAAAATATGAGAGCTGGTTTGCTAGCCATGACAGACAATAGAAGAGCAAGTTAGTTTACCCATGACAGACAATGGAAGCAGGTTGACTACCAGACAGACAATGGGAGCAGGTTGACCAGCCGTGACAAACAATGGGAGCAGATTGGTCTAGTCATGACAGACAATAGGGTAGCTGGTTGGCTAGCCATGGCAGATAATGGGAACAGGTTGGCTATCCATGACAGACAATGGGAGCAGGTTGGCTAGCCATGACAGAAATAGGAGAAGCTGTTAGTCTAGTGATAACAGACAATGGGAGCAGGTTGGTGTAGTCATGACAGACAATAGAAAAGCTGGTTCGCTAGCCATGACATACAATGGGAGCAGATTGGCTAGCCATGGCAGACAATAAGGGAAAAGATTAACAAGCCATGACAGGCAATGGCAGCTGGTTGGCTAACCATAACAGACAAAGGGAGCAGATAGGCTAGCCAGGACAGACAATTGATGCAGGTTGGCTACCCATGACAGACAATAGAGGAGCAAGTTGACTTACCCATGACAGACAATGGTAGCAGGTTGACTAGTCATGACACACAATGGGAGCAGATTGGTCTAGTCATGACAGACAATAGGGGAGCTGGTTGGCTAGCCATGACAGACAATGGGAACAGGTTGGCTATCCATGACAGATAAATGGAGCTAGTTGGCTAGCCATGACAGACAATAGAGGAGCAAGTTGGTTTACCCATGACAGACAACAAGGGAGGCGAATGGTCTAATCATGACAGAAAATGGGAGCAGGTTGGTCTAGCCCTGACAGATAATGAGAGCAGGTTGGCTAGCCATAACAGACAATGGGAGCAGGTTGGTCTAGTGAGGACAGACAATGGGAGCAGGTTGGTCTAGTCATGAGAGACAATAGAAGAGCAATGGGAGCAGATAGGATAGCCAGGACAGACAATGTGAGAGGAGGTTAGTCTAGTGATGACAGACAATAGGAGCCGATTGGTCTAGTCATGACAGACAATCGGAGCAGATTGGCTAACCATGGCAGACAATAAGGGAACAGATTAACAAGTCATGACAGATAATCGCAGCTGGTTGGCTAGCCATAACAGACAATGGGAGCAGATAGGCTAGCCAGGACAGACAATTGATGCAGGTTGGCTACCCATGACAGACAATGGGAGCTAATTGGCTACCCATGACAGACAATGGGAGCTAGTTGGGTAACCATTGCAGACAACAGGGGAGGAGGATGGTCTAGTCATGACAGACAATGGGAGCGGTTTTTGTCTAGTCATGACTGAAAATAGAGGAGCTGGTTCACTAGCTATGACAGACAATAGGGGAGTAGGTTGGCTAGCCATGAAAGACAATTGGAGCAGGTTGGCTACCTATGACAGACAATAGGAGCATGTTAGCTTGACATGACAGTCATTGGGAGCAGGTTGGTCTAGCCATGACAGAAAATGGGAGCAGGTTGGTCTAGTCATGACATACAATGGGAGCAGGTTGGTCTAGTCATGACAGATAATGGAAGCAGGTTGGTCTAGCCATGACAGACAATGGGAGCAGGTTGGTCAAGCTATGACAGACAATGGGAGCAGGTTGGTCTAGTCATGACAGACAATGGGAGCAGATTGGTCTAGCCATGACAGACAATGGGAGCAGATTGGTCTAGCCATGACAGACAATGGGAACAGGTTGGATAGTTATATTGTTAGACTTTACTTCATGTAGCCGCCTTCGCTCGTTCAACGGGAATTAATTGCTCTTTGTCTTTTTAATCTTTTGTCTTTACGCTTGTACGAGATATGTCAGTCTGTCCTATGGCTAACTCTCAGTAGTCACTTCTTTCACATATCTGGCAGATTATAATGTATTGTTTTTTCGTGCCAAGTGAAGGATAAGGAAACCAATACAACTGGTTCCATGCCAGGAAGCGCTTCCGATTGTTTGCGGTTTAAATGTATTAATTTTACAAGATGAGGTTATTAGCTTCCTGCACAACTTGTTTTAGTCAGTGACAGGTTACAGTTTTACTATTTTTTGCTTCCTTTCAGGCCACTTCAAGACACATGGGACGGAGTAAGTCAACAAATTTAAAACATAAAAATCGAATCAGTTCAGAACAAGGACGTTGGAGATCTATCGCAAACAACGAATACAGAATTGCGCGTCTGTATACCATCAGGAATTATTAACATTGAAAAACAACATTCATACCGATTTACTGGTGGCCAACATCCAAGCACAGCAGATTTTCCATCAGTGACACGATGCGCTTATAAAGGAGATGTTCTAGCAGTTTCTATTGATTTTTTTAAACAAATTCAGAAATACGCCCGATTCACTGATTTCTTAGGCATTATGGCCAGACAGGACACCAACCTCCAACCCACCTCGCAACTGTTAGGTTGTTAATTAGCCGAACAACTTGTCAGTGTGAGGTAGAAGATAAAGGCACAGATTACCTGGCTTGTTATGTAGTTGTTTTGTTGTTTATTTGATGGTGAAGTACTTAACGTGCACAGGTGTAAACAAGCATCTGTAACCAATATCATGCTTTAATTTATTTTGTATTGAAACTTAGTTATACGCTATTCCTCATACGCTCTCTCTCTCTCTCTCACTCGCTCTCTCTCTCCCTCTCTTTCTCTCTCTCTCTATCTCACTCTTGTTTTCTCACTTACACACACACACACTCACACATATATACTCTCTTATGATGTACATGTAACTTCTACTGGCTTACATATCAGTTCATCATCATCATGTAGCATGTCCTTTGTAGAACGTCGCTCCCTTCACAGTCTGTCTGAAAGAAACTCGTTCCCTTGCCAAAACACCAGCTTCCGCTACTGTCATACTCAGGCATTCCTGGATATCTTGGTGCCATCGTCTTCTTGGTCTACCCCTTCCTCTTTTGTCTGGCACCATACCTTCCATCACCGTTCTCTCAAGACCGTTGTGTCTCTTGATGTGACCAAAGTATTTGCATTTTATAGCCAAAATGGAATTGATAAACCAGTTCTCCTCTATGCTCAACTCTTGCCGAAATGTCTACATTTGTTCTTTTCTCTGTCCAGTGTATTCTGAGGATCTTTCTGTAACATTTTGACTCGAAGGATTCGATTCTTTGTCTAGAAGTTTTGGTAATCGTTCATGCTTCACAGCCATAAGCTGCCACAAGAAAAACACAGGCTCTCAAGACTTTTACTTTTATAGTTTTGTTGGTGCTCTGCCATAATTTCTCCAGGCTGTTCAGTCTCTGCATTGCCATAGCTAGTCTTTTTCTGATTTCTTTCGAGCAGTCACTATTTGTGTCAATTCTGGAGATCTTTACTATGTCCATTAACGGCTGAAAGTAGCTGCTCTAGCCCGTCTGCACTTCTTGATAGTATCACCGTGTCATCTGCGTATCGTAACTCTGGAATCTCGTACCCCCCAATCGTAAATGGGTTGAAACTTTCAATGTTCTCATCTTCTCGAACATTTCTCATTATACATTCCGCATATAAGTAGTACAGATAAGGTGAGAGGATACATCCCTGTCGGACTCCCTTTTGTACTGCAAACCAATCTGATGTTTGCTCAGATACTCGGACAGCGGCTTGTTGATCTTAGTATAATGTTTCAATGAGATGGACTATATGCAAAGGAAACCCCATTTCCTTCATGATTCTCCACATATGTTGATGTTTTACCGTGTCGAAGGCCTAAGTGTAATCAATAAAACATGTGTACAGGTCTACATTAAACTTTATACATTTTTCATAGATATTCCTTAAATTGAATATGTGGTCCCGGGTCCCTCTGTCTTTCATAAAACCTGCCTGGACTACGTGAATTTCAGATTCAAACCTTTTCTCTATCCTTCTTAATAGGATTCGCAAGATAATTTTTCTAGTGTGACTGATCAGCGCGATAGTTCGGTAGTTCGTGCACAGCTTCAGGTTGCCTTTTTTGGGGAGGGGAATATAAATTGATTTATTCCATGCTTCTGGCCCCTCTGCACTGTGCCATATCTGTTTACACAGCTTGTGATGGACTCGAGCACATGCCTCTCCTCCTGCTTGTATTAGCTCTGCTGGGATATCATCGCATCCTGGGGACTTTCCCTTTTTCAGGCTTTTAATTGCAGAGCGTACTTCTTCCAATGTTGGTTCAGGTTCTTTCTCTTCCTTTGGTAGGATTGTAACTGAGCGTTTTGTGCTATCTCCATACATGGTTCTGCAGTACTCTCCATCTATTCACATGTCAGTTACATGTCGCAAATTCAGCTGTTTAATCCTAGACACCTGATGTCATACAACAAGGTGAATGGAGCCACTATTGGGGATCTTCTATTCGCAAATGGATGCGCAGTCCCCCATGGCGGAGTTTTCGGCGACGTGCAGCAAATTTTGTCTCATGATCAACATAGGAAAACTAAGGTGCTCTTCCAACCTGCTCCATACAGTAAACAAAACATGACCATAAAAACCCAACATCTCAAGGCAGTAGACAGCATGACGTACCTAGGCAAAACCCTCATCAGAGAGACGAATATCGCCCCGAGGTCAACAATATCATTGTAAAGGCAAGCTCTGCTTTTGGGAGGCTAAAGCCTTACGTTTGAAACCGACAATGTATCGGTATCTCTATCAAGGTTGTGTTTCGTGCTGTAGTTTTAACCAGTCTGTTGCATGTCTGTGAAACATGGACAGTGTATAGCAGAAACTCCAGACAATTGAACCGTTTCAATTTGAGCTGTTTGCGCAGGATAAGGAAGTAGGACAAAGTACCGAACTCAGAAATTCTTAACATGTCAAACATATTGAGCATCACTGCGTTTCTGAAAAAAGTCCAAATATGATTGACAGGTAATGTTTAGCCCGATTAGCGCCTCCCCAAGCTGCTGCAATACGGTGAGCTCAGAGCAGGCAGAGAGGACAGTGGAAACGCTACAGAAGCTCATCAAACATTGTCTTTGAAAAGCACCAACGTTGATGTCACCTTCTGAAAGAAGCTTCCACAGAACCGTTACATCTGGCACGTTAGCATTACACAAGGTGCTCAAACCGCTGAGCGAAATATCATCGCCTTGGCTTGGAGACAGCGAGCAACCTGACATAATAGAATGCACAACAACCCACAGCCGACTGCTTACATGTGTCCTAAGTGTGACAGAGTTTGTAGTGCCAAGATTGGATTTTACACTCATACGATATCACATCTTGCTTGTGACAGGCAACTGTTTTATATATATATATATGTGTGTGTGTGTGTGTGTGTGTGTGTGCGTGCGTGCGAGAGAGAGAGAGAGAGTGTGTGTGTGAGTGTGTGTGTGAGTTTTTGTGTGAGTGTGTGTGTGTGTGTGTGAGAGAGAGAGAGAGAATACCAGTGACGCTACAAAAGTAATATCCGTAAAATTTGGTTTCTGTCTGACAGGTAGCAGTGGAGGTCTGACAAAATGGCGCCTGCCATGGAAGTGCGTTAAATACAGAAGTGCGTCATTGAATTTCTTTATGCAGAAACATTTGGACCAATAGACATTCATCTACGCTTGCTAAACGTTTACAGAGACCAAACAGTGGATGTTAGCACAGTGAGTCTGTGGGTTGTGTGTTTCAGCATGGCGAAAAAGACATGGACAAGCAAAGTTCCGGAAGGCAGTGCACGCTGTTACACCACACAACAAAGAATGTCTCGATCCGCGAACTACGCAAATCGGAGGATTACTAAGATTGAACTGTCTGCGGAGCTGGATATCGGCTTCAATGCGTTGAAAATGATGCTGGCAATCACAAATCACAAAGTTTGCGCTAGGTGGGTCCCACGAATGTTCACACAGGAACAGAAAGAACATTCTATGCAAGTTTGTCATGACCTCTTTAAACCATTACAAGGATGAAGGTGACAGTTTCCTGGATCGCATAATTACTGATGATCAGGTGGGGTGCCACCACGTCGATCCTAAGTCAAAACGGCAGTCCATAGAGTGGTTACATGGGAATTTCTCAATCGATGAAAAAGTTCAAGACACAGCCTAAGCAGGTAAAGTGATGTGCACTGTCTTTTGGGATAGAAAAGAGGTAATACTTCTTAATTTCCTGGAATGTGGACAAACCATCAACCCTGAACGTTACATTGGGACGTTGACTGTGATGAAGGTTCGAGCTTCCAAGGTCAGGTCAGAGTAGAAGACAGCCTTTTGCAACAGGATAACGCCTGGACCCAAACTAGTTTTAAGACAGTTGAGCATATCGTCAGTCTTGGCTGGACTGTCCTATCATACCCACTGTGTAGTCCGGATTTGGCACCTTCTGACTCATATGTTCTGGTCAATAAAAGATGGACTGCATGGGCAACAGTTTCAAAGTAACGACGTTATAATAGCAGCAGTGAAACAGTGGGCAACATCCGCTGTTGCAGATTTCAACGAGTGCGGCATTTACCCTCTTGTTCCTGGTTGGAGAAACATATAGCCAAGGCTGGTAACTATGCCTAAAAAATAATCTTTTTTAAGGCAAGACATTTCTGTATGATACGGTGTTATTGTGCTCGTTTTATATGTTATGGTTTTCATGGAATGAAATAGAAGGCATTACTTTCGGTGCACCACTCGTATATATATATATATATATATATATATAAAGTGTGAGTTTGATCGCGCGCGTGTGTGTGTGTGTGAACGTATATATTTATTTACATATTATAATGACAGAAGCGAATCAAACTAACCGCACCAATAACAAAGCCATTTTTTCCGCCTCGAAAACGAACACATTTAAAAACCAGTTAATGAAGCGCAGTCATTGACATGGCAGAATCGAAATGCGGACAACAAGGTGAAGAACGCGTCTCGCTACGAGGGAGACCCGAGTTAAGAATTCGAATCAACTAAAACATCGATAAAGTACAGTAAGCCATCCATCATTCTCATATTGTGCAACGTATGCACACATACACGCACTACTTAAGATGGCAGTCACAGCTGATATCGGCTATCCTATCTCTCGAAACTTCCCATCAACAGGGGATGAGTATCACTTCCGTTGTTGATTTTGCAAGCTAGACGTGCAACTGTCTTTTATATTTGGCGTTCTCTTTCTTGAGTTCTTGCATTGCCGATAAGTACCAAAATGTCTCATCACTTTCATGTGTTGTCACATTTCTGGATACCGAGGACTTCTTCCTTTTTTTGAATCGAGTAAAGTCCACATTCATTTCACTTCGACTTGGTCCAGAAAATTCACATTTGTTGTCTTATCTGTATACATGCTCAGAGAAAATACATAATGATCGTCTACTACTTCTATTAACATGCGTGGGTAAACGCTGTGGGGAGGTGCAGTTTCTTTCTTGTGCCAGATGTGTCGTATACGCCGTGACCTCCCCACTGCGTCTGCAGCACGACAGACCTTCACCTTGCAATCGATACTGCATCATTGTCGGTTCTAGATATTTCGGGTAGCTGCTCAAATGCCGAGCTTGCCTTTGATGTTTGTTCGCTGTGCGGCTCCCCAGGAGCAGTTCGGAAGAGTAACTTAGTTTTCCTGGTGTTGATTCTGAGACCAAAATTGCTGCACGCCATCGAAAACTCCGTCATGATGGATTGCATATCTTGTTCAAAGCAAGTGTTGAGGGCGCATCTGTAAGCCAATAGGAGATTCACGGTGGTGGCTCCATACACCTTATTGTTAGACCTCAGGTGTTTAGGATTGAACAGCTGACTTTGTGTCATGTGACTGATATGAATGCCAGTAGCAGTGACGCGCACATCATTTGAGGGAACATATGTGTGTGTGTGTGTGTGCTCGCGCGTGTGTGTGTGTTTGTGTGCACTCGCGTGTATGTGTGCGCTCGCGTGTGTGTGTACGCTCTCGTGTGTGTGCACCCTCTCGTAGGTGTGTGTGCGCTCGCGTGTGTGTGTGTGTGTGCTCGTGTGTATGTGTGTGTGTGTGCGCTCTCGCGTGTGTGTGTATATATGAGTGATAGAGAGAGACTTTGTGGGGGGTGCAGTTTTCTTTCCTGTGCCAAATGTGTCGCCGATGTTGTCGTCTCTTATTGCCTCAATATCTCACTGATACTATCTATTGATCTTTATTTGTTGGTCTCGCTCTTGCTCTGCAACCGTCCTGTATGGTGTTACAGACGCGCACAGCTGGTACTTCTTCTTCTTACGCTGTCAGACGTCAACCTTTATTTTTTCGAAAAAAGCAGCGGCTATCCTGAGGCTGTCGACACTGCCATAGAGCTTGTCTAGTGTTGCCACTGGTGATGGCCACATCTGCTTTCTCTGGTCCTCGTATGTCGGGCAGTTATGCAGCAAATGTTCAGCGGTCATTTTCCCGGTACCACGCGAGCATTCGTCAGTGCCACCTATCTTCAATTTATTGAATAGGTGGTACCTAAGTCTATTGTGGCCAGTGCAAAGTCTGAAGACCACGACCTGCTCTCTTCTGTTCAACTGGTAATAGGCATCGTTTTTTGTGTAGCCAGTTTGTTCTGTTTCCCATTTGGTCATGTATCTAGCTCTACTAAGCCGTTTTGACTCTTCGTATGTCACACTAGTATCTGGTTGTGGTAGTCTTGCACCTTCTTTTGCCAGTCTGTCTGCCTCCTCGTTGCCTTGGATGTTGCAGTGGGATGGAACCCACTGTACCACTACTCTTTTTGGTGCGGACTGCTGGCATAGTTGACCGAGTACTGCTCTTAAATCATTAAGTTCAGTATTTTACTGGCTTTTTAGTGCTGTGACTACGGCCAGGGCATCTGTAAGCAGGACTATATGGCTTTCATTCCTTTTACCTGTCACCATTTCTTCTACTGCCGCCCTTAGTGCCTCTGCCTCCGCTCTGAAATTGCTTGTGTATTTTCCAGTTGCCAATGACAGTGTTATTTTTCTGCCATTTGGTAGGCTCAGGAATGCCCCTGCCCTCCGATCTGTGTTGTGTTTGTTACAGAGCCGTCGGTGCATGCATGGGTTCAGTCCATGCTTGGGTAGTTTTCAGTTATGTACCTCAGGGTTGTATCTCTTCTTTCTTTTGCAGTCTGGCAGTTTTTGTTTCCAATACCTGGTATATTTTCTACCACCCTCTGGAAATATATGCTGCCTCCAGGTAGGTTTTCGTACAGTAGGGATGGGCTTTGGTGTTGTAAATGCGTTCATAAGGTCTTCGTGCATCTTTGCTTTGGCTATTTCTGCAAAGTTTCTCCGCTTTAGTTTCCCATTTCCAAAATTATTTAGTCTCTGGTGCATTGGATGGTCTGTCAGTCTTCGGAGTTTCTCTGCTTGCTGCTGCGCTCTGCATTCTCTTCTGTCGGTCATAGATTGCAGTTTTGTAATCTTTTCAAGTCCTAAAATTGGCGTTGACTTCATGCCTCCTGTTATAACTCTCATGGCTTGGTTTTGGAGTTAGCTAATTTTATCGAAGTTCGCCTTTGCTGCTGTTGTCCATGCCGCAATGCCATACTCGAGAACTGGTCTCACTCTTCCAGTGTACAGTTTCTTTAGTATACTTTCGTCTGCTCCCCAGCTTGTGCTAGCAAGTTTCCACATGATTGCCATTCTTTCTCTGGCTCTCATTCGGTTTCTCTCGATCTGACTTTTCCATGTCGTGCGCCGATCACATGTGACTCCCAGGTAGTTTGGGTTGTCGTTTCGCTGCAGGTATTTGCCGTTAAGACTTATTTTGGTGTTTTGGGGTTTGTTTGAAAGCGAGAATATCGTACATGTTGTTTTTTCCTCGTTTATTTTGATCAGCCATGAGTTCGCCCACTCTTCCATCGATGTTAGGGCCTGCTGCATCCCATTATTTGCTATGGTGAGATTCTTTTCAGAGGTCCACATAGCCAGATCGTCTGCAAACATTGAGCTATGGACACTTCTTGGTATTTTCTCTGTTATGTTATTTATATACACCAGGAAGAGTGTGGGTGACAGTACTCCCCCTTGGGGTACTCCCTGCTCAAGTTTCACCTTTTTGCTCATCTGCCCTTGTACTTGAACTCTGGCTGTTCTGTTTTTGAGGTAGTGACTGATCCATTTGTACATTTTCCCACAGACTTCACTTCTTCGTAGCTTGACTTTAAGTCCCTCTTTCCAGACTTTGTCGAATGCCTTTTCTAGATCCACCCAAACCGCTACTGTGTGTTTTTGCTCCTGGTAGGCATCCTCTATTTCCTGAGCTATGAGGGTGACCTGATCCTCAGTGGATCGCACAGCTGGTACATTTGGTTGCATTCTTGTCAGGTATCCGAACCACTTTATTTACTACTTGTCCATGTATTTCATGCACGGTGTTGTACACACATTCTGTCTGATTTCTTCCTTTCGTTCTCTGCCCAGCCTTGTGACACCGTCAGCATTCTCAAACACCTCATTTCGCACACCATGTTTTTTCTTTCTTGTGTCTTTATGAAAATCCACGTAAAACATTTGTAGGAGGGAGTTAGGTTAAAAAAAATATATTAATCCATGTTTCATTGTCTCCAGTGGGATGAGTTTGTGTCTATATAATGATGAGTGCTGATAAGAAACTATATTTGCTTTCTTGATTCTTAATTTCAGATCTCTGTCCTTCTTGTCATCTATGACCACGTTATCTAAGGATTTGAATTTTTTCAACTGTTTTAGTTTTGTTATTTTCGCCTGAATATTTCATTTCGTCTCTATTCTGCTGATTTTGTTTCACTGAATTTTTGTTGTGTTAATATTCATATTAAATCTAAGGCGTTGTCAGTGGTATTCGTGTGTTTTTGAAGGTCAAGGTCATTTGAATGAAAGATACTCTGATCTTCTGAAAAAAAACACGTTGAGGTGGTTTCTTGGTGTGCATCAGTTATTAATTTGTCCATATATACTCGTTCAGTGAACAAATATGGTGATAATACAAAATGACTGAAGGACAACTGTAAAAAGGTATTCGGTTACCAAGAAGATGCGGGTGGATGTTAAACACATTAATGTCGATGCTAGTAAAGTTGCACCTTTCCAAAGACAGAGGAAGTTTGGAGAAGACATGAAAGTTGAACAGAGAAGAGAGGAAAGAAGTACTGAAAAAATGGTGAGTTCCTTAATGCACGCATTCTGGAATGACGCCATTGAGTATTGTCTCCCTTTTCATACCCGACTAGCCCGGTTTTCTAAAGAGCTTGATGGATCGTCTCCTCGTCGGTTTGTATGCATTCAAGAAAGAAACCAACTCTGCTCTTGACACACTTGTGTGTTAAACATTAGCTGCTCCCACGGCTTTCACTTCCTTCTCATTTTGTCAATATATTTCCTTCCGTAAATTATCTTTTCTTGCGTCTTTTTACTCTACTTGTATTATTATTCATAAAAACAAAATCGATTCCTCATCTCTGGAGCTAATTTGCTAAAAAATACTAATATATTTTTTGTATCCCATTAAATGTTATTAATTTTGTTTCAAGAAAGGCACATCAAACGCGTGGATGCTTAAATCGGTACATTCAAGATTTGTGTCTCCAAGATCGGTACCTTCAAGCTTGGTATCTCCGAGATAGGTACTTTCACGATTGATACTTTCAAACCTAGTGTCTAAAAGATTGATACTTTCAAACCTAGTGTCTCCCAGAGTCGTACTTTTAAGCTAAGTGTCTCCAAGTTTGGTACTTTCAAGCTTAGTATCTTTAAGAGTGGTACTTTCAAGTTTGGTATCACAAAGATTGGTACTTTAGAGCTTAGTATCTACAGGATTGGTACATCGAAGATTGGTACTTTCAAGCTTAGTGTCACTAAGATTGGTACTTTCAAGTTTAGTGTCTCAAAGAGTTATACTTTCAAGCTTAGTGTCACTAAGATTGGTACTTTCAAGCTTAGTATCTTCAAGATTGGTAATTTCAAGCTTAGTGTCTCAAAGATGTGTACTTTCCAGTTTGGTGTCACTAAGATTGGTTCTTTCAAGCTAAGTGTCAACACGATTGGTAATTTAAAGCTTAGTGTCATCAAGATTGGTGCCTCTAAGATTGGTACTTTCAAGATTAGAGTCTTCAAGATTGGTGTCTCCAAGATTGGTACTTTCAAGCTTAGTGTCTTCAAGGTTGGTGCCTCCAAGATTGGTACTTTCAAGCTTAGTGTCTTCAAGATTGGTGCCTCCAATATTGGTACTTTCAAGCTTAGTGTTTTCAAGATTGGTGCCTCCAAGATTGGTACTTTCAAGATTAGTGTTTCCAAATTTGATACATTTAAAGCTTAGTGTATCCAAGATTGGTACTTCCCAGCTTAGTGTCTTTAAGATTGATGCCTCCAAGATTGGTACTTTCAAGCTTAGTGTCTTCAAGATTGGTGCCTCCAAGATTGGTGCCTCCAAGATTGGTACTTTCAAGCTTAGTGTCTTCAAGGTTGGTGCCTCCAAGATTGGTACTTTCAAGGTTAGTGTCTTCAAGATTTGTGCCTCCAAGATTGGTATTTTCAAGATTAGTGTTTCCAAATTTGATACATTTCAAGCTTAGTATATACAAGATTGGTACTTTCCAGCTTAGTGTCTTTAAGATTGATGCCTCCAAGATTGGTATTTTCAAGCTTAGTGTCTTCAATGTTGGTGCCTCCAAGATTGGTACTTTCAAGCTTAGTGTCTTCAAGATTTGTCCCTCCAGGATTGGTACTTTCAAGATTAGTGTTTCCAAATTTAATACATTTCAAGCTTAGTGTATACAAGATTGGTACTTTCCAGCTTAGTGTTTTCAAGATTGGTACCTCCAAGATTGGTACTTTTAAGTTTAGTGTTTCATAGATTGGTACCTCCAAGATTGGTACTTTCAAGCTTAGTGTCTTCAAGATTGATACTTTCAAGCTTAGTGTCTTCAAGATTGGTACTTTCAAGCTTAGTGTCTCATAGATTGGTACTTTCAAGTTTAGTATTTCATAGATTGGTACCTCCAAGATTGGTACTTTCAAGCTTAGTGTCTTCAAGATTGGTACTTTCAAGCTTAGTGTCTTTAAGATTGGTACTTTCAAGCTTAGTGTCTTATAGATTGGTATCTCCAAGATTGGTACTTTCAAGTATGATGTCTCCAAGATTGATATCTGCAAGATCGGTACATTCAAGCTTGATTTTTGAGAGATTTGTAGCTTCAAAATTGGTGTCTCCAAGATAGGCGCTTCTAAGATTTGTGCCTCCTAGATTGGTACGTCTAAGGTTGGCACCTCCAAGTTTGGTACTTCCAAGATCGATACTTTAAAGATTGGTACCTCTAGGATTGTTATCACCGAGGCTGGTACCCCCAGGATTGGTACTTCTAATCCCATATGCAAGCAGAAAGTCATTGTCTACTTTCGAGGCCCATTAATGTATGTTTTCATATTTGCCAACACGACTAATCCCTAGTCAAAGTGTCCCGTTATCTCTGATGTGACGGTGACGCCTCACCATCCTAAATAGATGTCTCTCTTCGTGTTCATGGTGCAGTCAGTCTTCTGGTGTTCAGTCACTTCCTCCCGCACCCATTGGATCTGCCATTTGAACATTTTAGCAGGTCGTCTTCCAATCGTTTTCCGCTCGTCCGGATTGTCATCCTTTCCTTTATTCCTTATGTCTTCTTGTTGTCTGTTCTCAATTATTCTCGTTGTCCCAAAGATTTCTAGACTAAGATTTCCGACTGATGACTT
Source organism: Ariolimax columbianus (assembly GCA_036924085.1). Taxonomy (NCBI): domain Eukaryota; kingdom Metazoa; phylum Mollusca; class Gastropoda; order Stylommatophora; family Arionidae; genus Ariolimax; species Ariolimax columbianus. The sequence continues at coordinate 79,704,746 of JAVGWX010000011.1, read as the reverse complement.
TCTCCAATGTTTATATTCTAGCTGTCAGCTGGTGACATTTTAGCCTTGTGTTTTTTAAGCACTTTTTCTTGTTATTGTGAAACTGTAAATAGCATTCTGAGGGTTCTTACAGTGGACAATGTTTGTGTATGTAAGTGCGTGTGTGTGTATGGGTGTGTCTGCGGGTGGGGGGGGGGGATGTTACGTTTGTGGGTGGGCGTTTGTGTGTGTGTGTGAGTGAGAGAGAGAGAGAGAGAGAGAGAGAGAGAGAAAGAGATAGTGCCGAACTTTATAGTGCACCGAGCTGAGAGTGCCCTGCCCATAATTGCATTACGATAAGTGTGCTCTGTACTTTATTACCAGTGTAAAACATGATGGCACTGACAGATAAGGGACTTTCTCTCTCTCTCTATCTATCTCTCTGTCTGTCTCTCTCTCTCTGTCTCTCTCTCTGTCTCTGCCCCGGCATACTGTATAGAACTCAGAATTGCACTACGCTGAGTGTCTACAACTCAGATACGTTTCGTATGACCTAATACACAACTGGTCTGGTACACAGTGTAACTAACTGATGTAGAACAGTCTTGAGGTCCCCTACATTGGGAAGATGATTCGCCCGCCAGGGACCCTTAAAATTGTTTAGCTCTGCACTCGAAATTGTACCCTCGACTGCACCACGCTGCGTGCGCCCTCCCCCTCTTTGGTGTGGAGAGAGTAAGATACGTTTCTGGTTTCTGCCCGGGAGGGCACACTCCCCACCTCAATCCTATTATCTGGAATCCACAAGAGCTAATCATCCAGAGAAGCTGATTAATAATAGTAAGAAGATGGACGTGCGTATGTGTGTGGTTGCGTGCGGTTGTGTGTGTGTTTTTGGACGCGCGGTTGTGTGTGTACGCGTGTATGGACGTGTGTACATGTTTTTATGCGTTAACATGTATAGAGTGTATATGTATGACAGTAGCAGCTGGAACATGGGCGTTTAGGACATGTGAGATTGGGCTGGCGACTCTAAGAACAAAGGTTGCCTGAATGCGTGTCAAGGTCAATCACCGGTTCGAGACTAGATCTACAAAGGAAACGAGGGGTTTAGGGGGAAGACTTCGTCTAGTACAGGGGTGGGTTTTCGGATATGAGGTGGGGGTTCGGAGCTGACCACTCTGGCGTTCAGAATTAGCGTAGATGGAGGCGGTGACAGTCAGATGTTGCTAAGATCGGCTACAATATTTAGAGGGACAAGGATTCGGTTATAGTCATCTAATAACAATTAGTTGAGGGTAGTTTCAAATTATAGTGATAGTTGTCAGACAACCAACACAAGACCATTGGACATCCATGTTGTGCTTGAGACTATAAAATACTCTGCAAGAATAAACTGAGAGACTGGCTAGTAGGAGGTTGAGAGGCTGCCAGGAGTCTGAGAGTGAGTGTGTTTGCAGGGCGACTTGACCATCATACATCTCAAGTTGACCAGTCGCGCTCCATAGGTGTCTATGATGGACACCCTGTGAACAGTAAGAGATCTGAATGTGTGTCGTATGTGTACGACACCCTGTGAACCGATTCTATGTGAATACCCAAATCACCTGATTGAAAGTGATCTGATTTTATGTGAATGCACAGATCGACTGAGTACGTGATCACAAGTGAATATGTGATCCGATTATAATTGACGTGATCTAATTACAAATGAATGTACAGATCGCCTGATCATACGTGAACCGATTGAATGTGAATGTGCAGATCACCTGTTTGAAAGTGATCTGATTATATATGAATGCACAAATCGACTGAGTACGAAATCACAAGTGAGTACGTGACCCAATTATAATTGAGGTGATCTAGTTGTATGTAAATGTACAGCACACCTGATTGAAAGTGATCTGATTAAATGTGCATGAGTACGTAATCCAATCGTGAGGACGAGTTTGTGATTGTGTGTTGAGTGTGTAGATAAGAGAGTACAGCGGCAAGAATCTTTAGTTATGTGTCTTGGAGAAAACATCAAAAGCTACTGCTTAATACCCCCTCTGGTAGTTCAATATATTTATTATGATTATTTAGTTTAGATGTACTTTGTTTTTTTGTTGAAATTCATGTTATTAAATCATATCATTTTTGTGTTAGTGTAAGGATAGAGTTTACTGTGTTATTTACTGTGTGATGTCGTGTCGCTGTGTTGATACATGTTTTTCCATAATGATCCTCATGACCTGTCTCACAGTTACTCTCCTAACGATTCTCATGACCTGTCTCATAGTTAATCTCCTAACGATTCTCATGACCTGTCTCATAGTTACTCTCCTAATGATTCTCATGACCTGTCTCATAGTTACTCTCCTAATGATTCTCATGACCTGTCTCATAACTCGTTTGTTAAATATCCCAGACACTTGATCAACCATTTATTCTGCTGGCAGTGTTACAGCATTGGTTTTAGCCTATCCAATAAAAATATCTTTCTTTTTCATAATTTGTTTTTCAACAGTTTTGTGACGACCGTCAAAAGGGTCCAGGGCTCTCACACAGGAGCGAAGAATAGTAATACATTAAGTTTACCAAGCATATCATAGGGGGCATTTAAGAATAGTTGGACATGGAACCGGATATCTCATTTTGTAGACATTTAAAATCAGAAATAAATTAAACAAATATGGACAAGTCAAAATAAAAAGAAATATTTAACTCGACAGATGCAGAATCTCTTTCAATGTGGCTAATGAAGCTATGCAAAGAAAGCCAAAGGAATCTTCGTTGCTGCCTTACTTGTTTAATTCAGAAAAACCGCCAGATTTGGTGGCTGGAATGTTCGAACAGTGCACGAACAGAAAAAGGTTCTACATGTGACAGCTGTGATGAGAAACTATAAAATTGTTATCATAAGACTGGCTGAAACAAAGAAGAAAGTTGAGAGAACGACACAAGGGATGCTCTGCTGTCGCCATGGTACAATGAAGAAGAAAGTGCATGGAATAGCTAAGGTGATGTCCAAATGCCATCAAAAGGAGACGCAAAAGGGAATCGGAGGCAGTTAGGCCAAAATGATACCAGTTTCTTTCAAAACTGCCAAATATTAAAACAAACATTATCCAATGGTAATCACCAACCAAGGACGAAGTAGACTAAGAGAAATAAGAATGCTACAGAATATTTCAAAGTGTCATGAATAAATAGACTAGAAACGACATTATGATTTTTTTGGCAGACCTGAATGCTGACTTGGAATGGTAATATCGGTTTTGAAGCTATCGTGGGCAGACATGAAGTCGCAACTAAACAGGAAAATGAAGAGTTATTTATGGGCGTATGTGCTTTCAATCAACTAGTTATTGGTGCAATGTGTTGCCAAAAGTGGTTTCTGACAGCATTTAAATGACATTTTGTGGCATTTATACTTCTAGAAGTAATTTTGCGCGGTTAGGAAGCTTTGTTTCATTTTACACTTTAAGGCGTTGTTAACTTCATCGTAAAGCAGTTTTGTGCCTTCCATTTTGTTAAGGTTGAAAGAGCCGCTGTTTCTATCGCTTTATTTGTTAGATTTGGTTCATTTTTAATTACATTGTTTCCTTCTCTTGTCTTCGTGTTGTCGTGGTAGAGGAGCGCGTGTTATCCCATGAAATATACCAGCGTTAGTTCCAAGCCGAACATTCCGAACGGTAGAGGCCCCTTGAAGCAAAGGCACAAACATATCGCCATGGATAGAAACTGGAGAAAGTCAATGGCTAAGAGAGGCAAACCTTACTGAAACATTTGTTTAAGTCATTTGCGTCGATTCACATGTCAAACGAAACAGTTCAACTACATTATTGCTTCAATCAGTACAACTACATTATGGCTTCAATCAGTTCAACTACATTATTGCCCCAATCAGTTCTTCTACATTATTGCTTCAATCAGTTCAACTAGATTATTGCTTCAATCAGTTCAACTACATTATTGCTTCAATCAGTTCAACTACATTATTGCTCAATCAGTACAACTACATTATGGCTTCAATCAGTTCAACTACATTATTGCTCAATCAGTACAACTACATTATGGCTTCAATCAGTTCAACTACATTATTGCTCAATCAGTACAACTACATTATGGCTTCAATCAGTTCAACTACATTATTGCCCCAATCAGTTCTTCTACATTATTGCTTCAATCAGTTCAACTAGATTATTGCTTCAATCAGTTCAACTACATTATTGCTTCAATCAGTTCAACTACATTATTGCTTCAATCAGTTCAACTAGATTATTGCTTCAATCAGTTCAACTACATTATCGCTTGAATTAGTTCAACTACATTATCGCTTTAATCAGTTCAACTACACTGGTCGCTTTAATCAGTTCAACTACACTGGTCGCTTCAATCAGTTCAAATACACTGGTGACTTTAAAATAACAACTTGGAGAAATAATTACAGTTTGAGGCCCCGTTGATTTGATTTTAAGTCTGTATGACAATATATCACTGATGTTGGTGTATGGCAATATATGACTGATGTTTTTGGATGTCAATATGTGAATCAAGTTGTTGAAAGTCAAAATACGATTCATTTTGGTGCATGTCAATAAGTGACTGATATTGGTGGATGTCAATATATGAATAATATTGGTGGATGTCTCCAAATGAGTGGAAATGAATGTATCGAAAAACAAAGTATTGGTCAATCGCTTCGCCACTTGTGATCCGGTCTTCCTTGGCGAGGTTAGTTTAGAGGATGTCAACGAATACATTTATCTCGGATATCTTCTCGATATGGAGAATAACCTGAACTGACAAGACGTCGATGCTCGTGTTGGGCAGCCTTCTCGTCTATTATCACGGTCCTGGACGGTGACATGACCAAGACCTACGAGCCTCCCTCTTTAATTCCACTTTACTACCTGCAATGTGCTTCGGTGCCGAGACGTGGACACTAACAAAATCACTAGAGGACAAATTGAGAGTGATCCAGGCCTCCCTTGAGAGACGCTTGGTCGGAATAACTCTCCGGAACTAAGGCATGCACGGTCTCCACACTTCTGACATAATAAGACAATTGTCCCTGGTGAAGGATGCGGTAATCCATATGGACAAGGTAAAACATAGATGGGCAGGTCACATGTTGCGACGAAACGATGGTCGATGGAGCACAACGACAGCAGACTGGTATGTCCGAGGCAAGAAGACACCACGGGGAAGACCTCTAATGCCATGGTATGACTCCCTTTCTATACGCTGCGAGATGCCTCTAGAGGAGCAATTACCACGCACTGGACTGCGTGGCCAAAGACAGGGTCAGCTGGAGACGAAGTTGGCACCCGCAGCTACGCAGAGGAATGAGTGATCACGATTAAGATTCGTGGATGTCAAAAAGTGACTCGTATTGGTTGATGTCAAAAAGTGACTCATATTGGTGGATGTCAAAAAGTGACTCATATTGGTGGATGTCAATGCATGACTCGTATCGTTGGATGTCAATACATGACTCGTATTGGTGAATGTCAATACATTACTCGTATTGGTGGATGTCAAAAAGTGACTCATATTGGTGGATGTCAATACATGACTCGTATTGGTGGATGTCAATAAGTGACTCATATTGGTGGATGTCAATATGTGACATATTGGTGGATGTCAATACGCGATTGATGTTGGTGATGTCAATAAGTGACTGATGTTGGTGGACGTCAATAAGTGACTGATGTTGGCGAACGTCAATAAGTGACTGATGATGGCGGACGTCAATAAGTGACTGATGTTGGTGGATGTCAATATGTGACTGATGTTGGTGGATGTCATTAAGTGGATGATGTTAATGGATGTCAATAAGTGACTGATGATGGCGGACGTCAATAAGTGACTGATGTTGGTGGATGTCAATATGTAACAGATGATGGCATACGTCAATATATTTCCAAGATGGAGAAGCTCATGACATGATCCAGTGCCAGATTCTCTAATTCTACCAGTAGCGCCGACACCTTGTCTACTTTGCTCATTTTGATAGTGTTCGTTTCCACAGTGTCCACGTCCGATCCATATCAATGACTTGTGTTCTTTACTTGAATTCGCAATTCGTGCCTTCTTGTCGGCTTTCAGCCAGTAGAACTGTGCCATCCGTATATATGAAATTATTTATTGATACTTTTCAGATGTTGAATTCTAGTATTCTCGTTATCTGTTGAGCAAGCTTTTTCATAGGTTACATTGTTTTCCATCCATCCTGACATTTGTCTGACATGTCATTTATTAGCTTCACATGATGGACTCTGTCAAATGTCTTTCTGCATGTCTATAAAGTGCAGGATGTATATATTGGCATACCTGTAGAAAACGCTGACATACGAGGTTGGAAAACGTTGACATATCAGGTTAGAAAACGTTGGTATACCAGGTGGGAAAACGTTGGTATAGCAGGTTGGAAACGCTGGCATACCAGGTAGGGAACAGTGGAATTTATGGTGGGAAACATTGGCATATCAGGTTGGAAAACGCTGACTGGTGAAAGCCGCTGGCAATACTGGTGGAGTACGCTGGGATACCAGGTTGGAAACGCTGGCATAAATGGTGGGAAACTCTGACATACCAGGTAGGACACGGTGGCATACCAGGTGGGAAGCACTGGTAGACCAGATGGAAAACGCTGGTATACCAGCCGGAAAACGCTGGCATACCAGGTTGGAAACGCTGGCATATAGGATAGGAAACTTTGGCATACCTCGTGGGACAAGTGATAGACCAGGTGGAAAACGCTGGCACACCAGGTTGAAAATTGCTGGCATATAGGGTGGGAAACTCTGTCATACCAGGTAGGACATGGTAACATACCAGGTGGGAAGCACTGGTAGACCAGGTAGAAAACGTTGGTATAAAAGTTTGCAAGCGGCTAGCAGTAAGACCTCGAACAATGGCAGCGCAACGGATAATCAGTACCATAAAATATAGAGAGCCGAGTCTGTACTCCTGGGTAGTCTAAATGTCGACAGCTAAGGTTGGAAGTGCCAGTCATACTTCTCTTATGGTTAGTAGACTGCATGAAACAAAACACCTGCAAACTTGCTAAAAATATCCAAATGATAGTCCGAGAGGCTAGCCAGAAAATACAAGAGACAAGCCGGTCAGATCAAACTGCTAAACAAAAGTATAGGATATAGCTACTTCACAGCACTCATCTGCCATATTGAGTACACGTGTTCTTCTTTTCTTTCTTTTGTCTTCTCACTTTCAACCCGGTTGTAGCCCAGTGTCGTGTCATTTTCTACCCTGTTGTAGCCCAGTGTCGTCTCATTTTCTACCCGGTTGTAGCCCAGTGTCGTCTCATTTTCTACCGAGTTGTAGCCCAGTGTCGTCTAATTTTCTACCCGGTTGTAGCCCAGTGTCGTCTCATTTTCTACCGAGTTGTAGCCCAGTGTCGTCTCATTTTCTACCCGGTTGTAGCCCAGTGTCGTCTCACTTTCTACCGAGTTGTAGCCCAGTATCGTCTCACTTTCTACCGAGTTGTAGCCCAGTATCGTCTCACTTTCTACCGAGTTGTAGCCCAGTATCGTCTCACTTTCTACCTGACACTGTCAAGATCGCAATGTGGGAGGTCTGAACGAATTCATATTAAGGGATACAACTGGTCCTTGGGTGCACCCGTGATACCTCTATTGATGAGATAAGCTTCATGCTTGCACATCTATCTGTAAAGTTTATATACGTGCTGACCCATGTCAAAGCCTGCATGCCAGTAACCACAGAAAATAGGCACCCACTGCACATGAACATTACCGATATCAAAGGTAAAAATATCAGGAATGGAATGTCATGGATGGCAATACCAGAGAGAACGACTGGTCATGTAATCACAGAAGAGACCAAAAACAAAGGAGAGAAATGAATTCACATTGGAGATAAAATGACAGACTACTAGGTCCTAATCACTCTGGGGAGAGAACGCAGATACTGGTGCAGTCAAAATGTAGACATCGAAGTTCTACAACAAATAAGTGAAAATATCCAGGAATCTGATGTTGTCACGTACACTGGTGGATCTGTGCTACGCGGTAAGAAGAAGATTGGGTCTTCTCTGCTAGAGTATGACCATGGATCTTTGCTGAGAGGAGCTGCAAATACTTGACAACAACGTCCAGCATCAGAATATAGATCGAAGCAGTGGTTTCGTCTCTGAGATGGCTACCTGAGACCTATTCAATCAAGGCCGTAATCGTCTCTGGGGTGGCTAGCTGGGACCTCTTTAATCAATGCCGTAATTGTCTCGATGGCTAGCTGGGACCTTTTTAATCAAGGCCGTAATCGTCTATGAGGTGGATGGCTGGGAGCTCTTTAATCAAGGCCGTAATCGTCTCTGAGGTGGCTAGCTGGGACCTCTTTAATCAAGGCCGTAATCGTCTCTGAGGTGGCTAGCTGGGACCTCTTTAATCAAGGCCGTAATCGTCTCTGAGGTGGCTAGCTGGGACCTCTTCAATCAAGGCCGTAATCGTCTCTGAGGTGGCTAGCTGGGACCTCTTTAATCAAGGCCATAATCGTCTCTGAGGTGGCTAGCTATGACCTCTTTAATCAAGGCCGTAATCGTCTCTGAGATGGCTAGCTGGGACCTCTTTATTCAAGGCCGTATTCGTCTCTGAGGTGGCTAGCTGGGACCTCTTTAATCAAGGCCGTAATTGTCTCTGAGGTGGCTAGCTGGGACCTCTTTAATCAAGGCCGTAATCGTCTCTGAGATGACTAGCTGGGACCTCTTTAATCAAGGCCGTAATCGTCTCTGAGGTGGCTAGCTGGGACCTCTTTAATCAAGGCCGTAATCGTCTCTCAGGTGGCTAGCTGGGACCTCTTTAATCAAGGCTGTATTCGTCTCTGAGATGACTAGCTGGGACCTCTTTAATCAAGGCCGTAATCGTCTCTGAGGGGGCTAGCTGGGACCTCTTTAATCAAGGCCGTAATCGTCTCTGGGGTGGCTAGCTGGGACCTCTTTAATCAAGGCTGTATTCGTCTCTGAGATGACTAGCTGGGACTTCTTTAATCAAGGCCGTAATCGTCTCTGAGGTGGCTAGCTGGGACCTCTTTAATCAAGGCCGTAATCGTCTCTGAGGTGGCTAGCTGGGACCTGTTTGCACAGATTGTAAGAATTTGAAAGTATACGTTGGTCCATCAGGAAGCTGAGAGGTGGAGCAGGAGTGTGTACAACCAGTGAGCTACAGGAACCATCAGTATCTACACATGTCGCCATTTTGAGAGTGAATTAGTACCTATGGGTCTGCCCGGGGTGCAGTTACCTTGTTTCTTAACAGAACATAAAAAGTATCTCTTTGTGCAGTATTATATATTCTGGAGTGTTATTTTCTTTTTTCTTTCTGTAATTTTGTTTTAAGCTGTTCTTGAACTTTACTAATTAACATTATTATGACACCCCTGGCTACTCTCTGGCGAATATGCCTGCCGTCGCACGTCTGTATTTTGCTATTGTCTTTGCTTATTTTGTGAATTGTTTGATATTTTTGTTTTTTTCTTTATTCCTGACGAAGACCTTTCGGCCGAAACATGGGTTTCATATTGTTTCTACCCTGGCACAAACTCCTAGCATGTTTGAATGACCTTCAGTACTGCCACAGCTTCGATCTATTCACTACATACGAATGAAGCCCGCCGTTCGCCCAACCAACACCCTCTTCGGGTCCAGTGCGAGAGAAGATTGTCGTTTCCGGGCCTCCATCATTACGTGCCAACTCGTGCTGTCATCTCGGTATGCAACCTTCCGTATAATCACAATTTGACTTTTTTAGTCCGACATATCAGAATTGTTGTCACCAGCATTGGATGTTAGCGGTGCCTAGACTAGTATTAACTGTGAAATTTGCCCATGCAATACTGAAACACTTGACAAAGTTTCAACAATCGATCTCAACTTGTTTTTAAAACAAACATATCGGCCGGAGAAACTCTTTACCTGCAAGAGAATATGTTCATACGGAATTCTATCTCCAACTTTTACGGGTTTTAAAGTAAATGTAATTTCGTCGAGCTGAATCAGGGATGAATGTCTGGGAGGAAATATGTTCTGAATAAGAGTGTGGAAACTCCCGAGGGCTTTGCGCGACCAGAACCCCGGAGGGCCTTTCGCGACCAATGATGTGAAAGTGAATGGCAGCGTCTGGAAATCAACACATTGTACTAGAATACTCTAGGCTGGGTAGGCGTATAGAGGAACATGCTGGAGAAATCATGTATGCCCTAAATCTTGTAGAGAAAAGAGTATGGCCCTTACATCATCATCAGTATCATCAATCACTGCCACCACCACCACCATCATCATTATTATTATCATCATAACCACCATCATCATCAGTATCATCAATCACAGCCACCACCACCACCATCATCATTATTATCATCATAACCACAATCATCATCATCATCATCATCATCAGTTTCATCAATCAAAGCCACCACCACCATCAGTATCATCAATCACCACCACCACCACCATCATCATCAGTATCATCAATCACCACCACCATCATCATCAGTATCATCAATCACCACCACCATCACCATCATCATCAGTATCATCAATCACCATCACCATCATCATCAGTATCATCAATCACCACCATCATCATCAGTATCATCAATCACCACCACCATCACCATCATCATCAGTATCATCAATCACCACTACCATCACCATCATCATCAGTATCACCAATCACCATCACCATCATCATCAGTATCATCAATCACCACCACCATCATCATCAGTATCACCAATCACCACCACCACCATCATCATCAGTATCATCAATCACCACCACCATCATCATCAGTATCACCAATCACCACCACCATCATCATCAGTATCACCAATCACCACCACCATCATCATCAGTATCACCAATCACCACCATCACCACCACCACCACCAGCACCACCATCATCGCCATTATTTATCGTTAATCATCGTGATCGTTGTAATCAGCATCATCATCATTATCGGGGTTTGAAAAATGCTAATGTGGCCTACGAGTCTGTCAACAATATCACCAGACAGCATGGTAGGACTACACACATGCAATTTAATTTAACACATTAAACTAGGCACTCATTCACTTTCATATCTTCGTAATAATGTGTACAAACAAAATGTGTTGTATTACTTACACAGTATTAGTCTATTTTCTCGAAAAAGAAAATGCACTACTGTCAGAGACATCGTGTGTAAGTCCTTGAACATGCTTGGAAGTTTTAGCACTGTAGTACCGTTTATCGATGGTTCATTAGGTTCAAATTGTGGTGGAGAAGGTCCATTTAGATTCACCATCATAAGCTTGATATGTACAATAAATTCGAATCGTAATATCTTTAATAATCGTGCGAGAATCGATATATAGTAACGATCAAAAACTGATTAATAGCTTTTTTTTTAATCGTCAAGCAAACGAAGAAGCAGAAGAAGAGGAAGAAGACGAAGCAATATGTTAATTGATCTGTAATATCTTTTTAGATAAATATTCCACTTTCAGTATGTAATTATTGTTAATGTTATCAGTGTGTGATTTTTTATTCGAATAATAATATACAGGAAATGACTATTTTTGTCACATGTGACAAAACAAATGTAGTTTCATAGCAACCACTGCTGTAGACGATGACGAGTTAAAGACTTCGTTAAATTCAACAACAAGTTCTCAGTTATCGGTCTGGTTGTCCTTGGAACACAAGCCAGAAAGAAATGCTCTCTGTCTGTTCCTAGTATGTGCCTTATTCCTTAGTCCCGCACACGAGACCACAACTGAACTGATGTTTTCCTCGACCGTTAACCGACTAGTGTTCATTAACCTCCCCATTCGTGGTTTTCCCATCTGGGTTCCAATCCTGCGCATGTCTGATTAACATGTCCGAGAATGTCATCCTTCTGAAAATAGTTACTATTTTCTTTCCAAAATTGATTGTTTCCGTATTCTTCCCCACAGATCTATATTTACCAATACGAGTGAAGGATGATTTGACATGAAGTTTGTTCCGAAGACACTTGTTAATAAAGATCTACAGTCGGGGTGTGTTTTTCATAGTCACGTGCCATGTCTTCGAGTCAGATGGAAAGATCAATTATATTTTGTTTGGTTACATCTATACAATAAGTACCTGCGGCACAGCCCCCATGACAACAGAACACATTGTGCAGTCCTGCCCATCCTATGCCAACAAAAGAAGCAGCATCTGGCAACAGCCAGTGTCCTTCCAAGATAGGCTGTACTGGAGTGCACGGAGCCTAAAGAGTAATTGAAGTCGAGGTCTGAAGACGAACAAGGAAGGAGAAGAAACACATTCGTGTTGGTTGGTTGGTTGGTTGCTAATGCCCACAATGGGTTGGTAACCCTTTTGTGCGCCATGAAAAGGAAGGAACTTGTGGCAGAATGTAGTAGCTTTCCTGACATCCCGAGCATGCTGGTAAAGTGGCCCAGTGTCCTCCAGGTGGATGTGAAATGCTTGGCTTCATCTGTCACTCACTACTACGGGATCATATCGAACCTTACCTTGTTAGCCAGGCTGTTGTCCTCGACCAACGGGGAGGTCAAATAAGGGTCTTTGCTAGTATATTTCTCCTGATCCTGGCTAACATTGTTTGATCAGTGTGTTTTGCCTGACCAGACGTTAGCCGCATCGTCCAAACATTTGTGTTAAACAGCCTCACCTTATTATCCATGGACAATGCTGTCGAGTTCCATGTTGGACGGAGTGAGACAATCTGGCCTTGTTGGATCCTGGCGATTAACCTACAGATTAACGATTAACAATGAAAGATTCATCCTTCTCTAACCCTCACCTGCATCACATGTACATTACAATCCTTTCCCACATTTTAACCCGCTCATTTTACCATTTCCTAAGCCCGCGCTTCTCTTCACCTCAATCCGCGCTTCTCTTCATTCTCAACCCGCGTTTCTCTTCACCTTCAACCCGCGCTTCTCTTCACCGCAACCCGCGCTTTTCTTCACCGCAACCCGCGCTTCTTTTCACCTCAACCCGCGCTCCTCTTCAACTCAACCCGCGTTTCTCTTCACTATCAACTCGCGCTTCTCTTTACCTCAACCCGCGCTTTTCTTCACCCTCAACCCCCGATTTTCTTCACTTCCCCTTCCCCGTCAACCACCCCCCTCCCCTCCATCTAATTTCCATCTCTTCCCACTAACCGGATTACTGATCTCACTTCCCACAAACTTGACCATTTCTTCCCTCACCAACCCGTCCCTCACCAACCCGTCCCTCTCCAACCTGTCCCTCACCAACCCGTCTCTCTCCAACCCGTCCTTCTCCAACCTGTCCCTATATTTTTCCCAGTAGAGTATATTGTGAAGTGTTGTTTTTTTTAAATTTATTTTTCATTTTGCCTACGTTATCCTAAAATTGCGTCGTAATCACATAAAATGTATTAACAATTTTAATTGGATTTCCAACAGATATGGAAAATTTCGGCTTTTCCAGGATATGAACCAGGGAGCTCTCGCACCCTAGGCGAAGATAACACCCCTAGACCACCCAGGAAATTTAAATTAGTTTCACAAAGGCAGTATCTTATGTTGCTTTGTTTTGACCACGCAATCAGACACACAGAAAAACGTTTCGTATCGTACAACAAGGATTTCATTTGATTGATTTTTAAAAATTACCCCGCATTATCGTGGTCTATAGTCGTGAAAATTCGCTGGCGCTAACTGCCAGAAAACAAACAAACCGCAGCTGTTTCTCAACTTCAACTATTAATTTATTTCTTTATCGTGTGCTGAGGTTATCCGAAAATGACGTCCTATTCAAATCGAACTGATCAGGTTTCTAACCAAATAAATTAGAAAGAAAGGAAAATGCTCGAGAAATAAAAAATCTACAGCTGTTTCCCGATCTCAACTATTATTTGTTTTGTGTGTGCTGACCGAATATTACAGCCATAATAAAATAGCCATAATAAAACAGCCATGATATATTGCTCAGATTTCAAACAAGAAATAGGAAGGAACAGATTTTTAGGGCTCGTTCAGAATTTGAACCTTGCCCTCTCGCACCCTAATTGAGAATCACATCCCTACTACACGATTCAATTATTCAAAAATCACCCATGCGAACATAGGAAATTCAGACGGGGAAATGATCATTAATTAAATAGATTTTGCGCCTCTTCAATAATCTGACCATTGATTTTATGCAGTCTCTTTGTTTGTTATTTTATCTTTTTTGGTGTGTTTTGTTCACACTAATTTAAATTCCACCATTACTGGGTCAAATGTTAATCTGTGTATCTTTCCGTGTAAGTCCTGTTACTTACGTGACATCATACATAAATCATCTGTAAAATCTGTGTATCTTTCCGTGTAAGTCCTGTTACTTACGTGACATCATACATAAATCATCTGTAAAATCTGTGTATCTTTCCGTGTAAGTCCTGTTACTTACGTGACATCATACATAAATCATCTGTAAAATCTGTGTATCTTTCCGTGTAAGTCCTGTTGCTTACGTGACATCATACAAAATCATCTGTAAAATCTGTGTATCTTTCCGTGTAAGTCCTGTTGCTTACGTGACATCATACAAAATCATCTGTAAAATCTGTGTATCTTTCCGTGTAAGTCCTGTTGCTTACGTGACATCATACAAAATCATCTGTAAAATCTGTGTATCTTTCCGTGTAAGTCCTGTTGCTTACGTGACATCATACAAAATCATCTGTAAAATCTGTGTATCTTTCCGTGTAAGTCCTGTTGCTTACGTGACATCATACAAAATCATCTGTAAAATATGTGTATCTTTCCGTGTAAGTCCTGTTGCTTACGTGACATCATACAAAATCATCTGTAAAATCTGTGTATCTTTCCGTGTAAGTCCTGTTGCTTACGTGACATCATACAAAATCATCTGTAAAATCTGTGTATCTTTCCGTGTAAGTCCTGTTGCTTACGTGACATCATACAAAATCATCTGTAAAATCTGTGTATCTTTCCGTGTAAGTCCTGTTGCTTACGTGACATCATACATAAATCATCTGTAAAATCTGTGTATCTTTCCGTGTAAGTCCTGTTGCTTACGTGACATCATACAAAATCATCTGTAAAATCTGTGTATCTTTCCGTGTAAGTCCTGTTGCTTACGTGACATCATACAAAATCATCTGTAAAATTTGTGTATCTTTCCGTGTAAGTCCTGTTGCTTACGTGACATCATACAAAATCATCTGTAAAATCTGTGTATCTTTCCGTGTAAGTCCTGTTGCTTACGTGACATCATACAAAATCATCTGTAAAATCTGTGTATCTTTCCGTGTAAGTCCTGTTGCTTACGTGACATCATACAAAATCATCTGTAAAATATGTGTATCTTTCCGTGTAAGTCCTGTTGCTTACGTGACATCATACAAAATCATCTGTAAAATCTGTGTATCTTTCCGTGTAAGTCCTGTTGCTTACGTGACATCATACAAAATCATCTGTAAAATCTGTGTATCTTTCCGTGTAAGTCCTGTTGCTTACGTGACATCATACAAAATCATCTGTAAAATCTGTGTATCTTTCCGTGTAAGTCCTGTTGCTTACGTGACATCATACAAAATCATCTGTAAAATCTGTGTATCTTTCCGTGTAAGTCCTGTTGCTTACGTGACATCATACAAAATCATCTGTAAAATCTGTGTATCTTTCCGTGTAAGTCCTGTTGCTTACGTGACATCATACAAAATCATCTGTAAAATCTGTGTATCTTTCCGTGTAAGTCCTGTTGCTTACGTGACATCATACAAAATCATCTGTAAAATCTGTGTATCTTTCCGTGTAAGTCCTGTTGCTTACGTGACATCATACAAAATCATCTGTAAAATCTGTGTATCTTTCCGTGTAAGTCCTGTTGCTTACGTGACATCATACAAAATCATCTGTAAAATCTGTGTATCTTTCCGTGTAAGTCCTGTTGCTTACGTGACATCATACAAAATCATCTGTAAAATCTGTGTATCTTTCCGTGTAAGTCCTGTTGCTTACGTGACATCATACATAAATCATCTGTAAAATCTGTGTATCTTTCCGTGTAAGTCCTGTTGCTTACGTGACATCATACAAAATCATCTGTAAAATCTGTGTATCTTTCCGTGTAAGTCCTGTTACTTACGTGACATCATACATAAATCATCTGTAAAATTTGTGTATCTTTCCGTGTAAGTCCTGTTGCTTACGTGACATCATACATAAATCATCTGTAAAATCTGTGTATCTTTCCGTGTAAGTCCTGTTGCTTACGTGACATCATACATAAATCATCTGTAAAATCTGTGTATCTTTCCGTGTAAGTCATGTTGCTTACGTGACATCATACAAAATCATCTGTAAAATCTGTGTATCTTTCCGTGTAAGTCATGTTGCTTACGTGACATCATACAAAATCATCTGTAAAATCTGTGTATCTTTCCGTGTAAGTCCTGTTGCTTACGTGACATCATACAAAATCATCTGTAAAATCTGTGTATCTTTCCGTGTAAGTCCTGTTACTTACGTGACATCATACATAAATCATCTGTAAAATCTGTGTATCTTTCCGTGTAAGTCCTGTTGCTTACGTGACATCATACATAAATCATCTGTAAAATCTGTGTATCTTTCCGTGTAAGTCATGTTGCTTACGTGACATCATACAAAATCATCTGTAAAATCTGTGTATCTTTCCGTGTAAGTCATGTTGCTTACGTGACATCATACAAAATCATCTGTAAAATCTGTGTATCTTTCCGTGTAAGTCCTGTTGCTTACGTGACATCATACATAAATCATCTGTAAAATATGTGTATCTTTCCGTGTAAGTCCTGTTGCTTACGTGACATCATACATAAATCATCTGTAAAATCTGTGTATCTTTCCGTGTAAGTCCTGTTGCTTACGTGACATCATACATAAATCATCTGTAAAATCTGTGTATCTTTCCGTGTAAGTCCTGTTGCTTACGTGACATCATACATAAATCATCTGTAAAATCTGTGTATCTTTCCGTGTAAGTCCTGTTGCTTACGTGACATCATACAAAATCATCTGTAAAATATGTGTATCTTTCCGTGTAAGTCCTGTTACTTACGTGGCAGCATACATAAATCATATGTAAAATCTGTGTATCTTTCCGTGTAAGTCCTGTTGCTTACGTGACATCATACATAAATCATCTGTAAAATCTGTGTATCTTTCCGTGTAAGTCCTGTTGCTTACGTGACATCATACAAAATCATCTGTAAAATCTGTGTATCTTTCCGTGTAAGTCCTGTTACTTACGTGACATCATACATAAATCATATGTAAAATCTGTGTATCTTTCCGTGTAAGTCCTGTTGCTTACGTGACATCATACATAAATCATCTGTAAAATCTGTGTATCTTTCCGTGTAAGTCATGTTGCTTACGTGACATCATACATAAATCATATGTAAAATCTGTATATTTTTCCGTGTAAGTCCTGTTGCTTACGTGACATCATACAAAATCATCTGTAAAATCTAAGCTTGCCAGGTGTTTATCAAATGCGCTTAGTATTCAAGTTGTTCTCCACTAAGTTGTTTGCCGCATCACCCAGTCCATGCCCATAAGAAAAACTGTTGGAGATAGTATTCACCCCTGTCTAGTTAGTAGTTAGTAACCACTGTCAATCATGACTGACTATAGGATGGTATGACTTGTAGTGGAAACAAAATAATAACAGCAACAACTAAATGTATACTTGGCTGTTGTTGTCCTTTTCCTTTCGGAGTTGTCTTTTCACTTATCTGTGTTGTAAGAGCTTCGCTTCACCAAGCGGGAGCTGGCCATCCAGGGTACATCTTCACATGGATGGGTCATATCACGCTTGTACACATCTTTGAACCTCAACTGTGGTCGGCCGACTGTTCTCGTGCCATTCGCCAACTGTCCATAGAGTATATCTTTGGCAATGCGGCCATCTTTGATGCGACGAACATGACCAAGCCATCGTAGTCTTAGCTGCCCAAGTAGAGTGTACATGCTTGGAATACCGGCAAGAGAGTGCATGTGTCCCTCTGTCCCTCCATGTAATTCCAAGAATGGATCGCGGGTGCCGTATGTGGAAGGTGTTAAGCATGTGCTCTTGTTTGGCATATGGTGTCCAAGTCTCGCTTCCAAATAGAAGTATGCATACAACACATGCATTGTATATCATGGCCTTCGTTTTAATTGTCAGTGTCTGGTTTTTCCAAAGACGCGATGTGAGCCGAGCAAATGTAGCAGCAGCTTTGTTAATGCGACTATTTATTTCTGGATCTAGAGTGACCTTGTCGTTGATGAGGGATCCAAGGCATGTGAATTGATGAACAGCTGCCAGTTTATAATTATCGATTTGTTTAGTTGAGACGAGCTTCAAGGGCTGTGGGAATGACTATATTGACACACGAGTGGAGTTCAGAATGGAGCTCGACCAATAGCTCCATCTGCTTTCCTGTATCTGTTATTTTCTCACCAGTAATTGATTTGAGCGGTGCTGTTTTCATACTCGCATGGTCAATAGCTATCTTTATACATCGTACATTTCTCTTATGTTCTCTGTTTGTGCTGCAATCTGGCTGTTTTCCCAAAGCTGTAGCCAATACTCATTTGCACACCGACGAGCTGTTTGTTGCACCTGGCTTATGGCGGACTTGAAGTTGTTCAAAGTACCTGCATTTGGAAGTTGCTTGTATTTAATCAGAGCAGCGCGCTTGACCTCAATAACAGGTGTCCTATCTTCCACTTTCGCTTCAAACCAGTCATCTGATTTAACAGTTCTTCTTCCAAATGTAGCAAGTATAGTGTTGTGTATGATATTTCGAAGATGCTGTCAGGTTTCTATAACAACGGTGTACTGATGATGTCGGATATTGAGAATTTCCTTAAAAGCATTGGGAAATCTCTTGATCAGCCCAGGGTCCGACATTCTACTTGCGCCGATGCGTGGCTTGCCCTTACTTCTGGTCTGACCTCAGTTTAAACAACAAAAATGTCTGACAATTTGCCTTTGTGGATTATTCTACATGAGGCCTCTTTCCTTGAAATCCTGTACACTTCTTATAAAGTTGTCTGGCATTCCCTAATGTTTTAATAAATGCTTTAATAAACTGCTATTCGGTTTATACTATCAAATGTCTTTTCAACACCATTAAATGTAATATATAGAAGTGCATGCCACTCCCTAGATTACTCTGTAATAACTATTTGATCTGTGCAAGATAGTCCTGCTTGTAATCCTGTCTGCTTTTCTTTACTCGGTGTTCCATCTCCAGCATATTTGATACGATCAAGGAGTATCCTGGTCAGAACTTTCAGTGCCACTGCAAAGAGTTACTGTCATCAGTTTCTGCGTGGAATCATATTTTTTTTCTTTTCTAATTTGATAAATTGGCCTTTCGTTGTATTAGACCGCGAACATTTTGTGAGTTAGGGTAACCAGTTCTCTTCCCAATCATTACGGCAGGTACCCATTTACGGCTAGATTAACCGCGGCGTGTTGATTACAGGGATCGAACTTGACACTTATGCTCTCTGAAGCGAGCACTACCACCTTGCTACTTCTCTTCGCTTTTCCGTCGCTCCATTTGGCGTGCAATTCTGACAACCATACGACCAATACCACACGACCCATACCACCCATATCACACGACCCATACGACCCATACCACACGACCAATACGACCAATACCACACGACCCATACGACCAATACCACACGACCCATACGACCAATACCACACGACTTATACGACCAATACCACACGACCCATACCACACGACCAACCAATACGACCCATACCACACGACCCATACGACCAATACCACACGAACCATACGACCAATACCACACGACCCATACCACCCATTCCACACAACCCATACGACCCATACCACACGACCCATACGACCCATACGAGCCATACCACACAACCCATACGACCCATACCATACGACCCATACCACACGACCCATACCACACGACCCATACGACCCATACCACACAACCCATACGACCCATACCATACGACCCATACCACACAACCCATACGACCCATACCATACGACCCATACCACACAACCCATACGACCCATACCATACGACCCATACCACACGACCCATACAATACGACCCATACGACCTTTCATATCTCGTCATAAATCATTAAAACCGTTGAGCTACATGTTTAGTACAGGTCCTCAAAAACTACACGACACTTTCTCCAGTCCACAACAAATACACGCAAAGTCTGCCAGTCCTCAACAAATACACGCAAAGTCTGCCAGTCCTCAACAAAATACACGCAAAGTCTGCCAGTCCTCAACAAATACACGCAGTCTTTCAGTCCTCAACACATTCATTTCAAGTTCTCCAGTCTTCAAATAAATATGCCAATTTCACCAGTCCTCAACAAATATAGGGCCTATGCCAAGTCATTGTGTCCTCAACGAATACATGTCAAGTCCTCGTTTCCTCAAGTTCTTTTATCCCGACCATCCGCTCCAGCTCTGTTCACATCTTATTTGTGTCCTTCGTGCTTGTTTCAAGCCAACCTCTTCATGTGTGTTTGAATTCAAAGCATGCGAAATTTCCATGAATGATTTTCACGATATGACGAGAGCTAGCGCCTACTACCACGTGCTAGTGCCTGCAATCAGCTGCTCCTTCAAACTTCTGTGCCTACCAACTATGGACAAACTACCAGCCTTAAGAAAAACATTGTTGACGTTACAGTAATCGATGGCGACAGGCTAAGTGTGCTCTGTCTGTATTGCCCGCCATTAAAGTGTCTGCCTTACTTTCACCTTTATGTAATTATTTTTCATTCGCTGGCTGCTATATTATTCTTAATTAGTTTTGGCATATAGTTCACGTTTACCTCTATTTCATTGGATGAGATATTTCATCAGTTGTGTCCTTTATTTCTAATCCTGATTAGAAATACGAATCTACATTGTATTTGTTCTTCTAAACATGGAATTTTATATTTCTTTTCAATCAGCTTCCGCATTTTCTTCTTAAAGTTATTAAAATTCTTTTTCTGCTTCTGTTCTCTTCTATTGCTTCTTCTTGCAATGTTTTTTCGTTCACCATAATATATCCACACGTGTGAGCAGGTGGTCTGTGCATCCGTCCCAGGCAACCAATGTTGTGCAGTGCTAACGACACTTTTGCACGCCAGCTAAACGTGGTGAGTGTATAGCAGACATGTAAGACGGTTAAATTGTATTCACATTAGCCATCTCCGCAGACTTCTCGTGGTATCCACATTAGCTGTTTCCACAGATTTCTGGTGGAATCCAGATTAGCTGTCTCCACAGACTTCTGGTGGTATCCACATTAGCTGTCTCCGCAGACTTCTGGTGGTATCCGCATTAGCTGTCTCCGCAGACTTCTGATGGTATCCACATTAGCTGTCTCCACAGACTTCTGGTGGTATCCGCATTAACTGTCTCCACAGACTTCTGGTGGTATCCGCATTAACTGTCTCCGCAGACTTCTGGTGGTATCCGCATTAGCTGTCTCCGCAGCCTTCTGGTGGTATCCGCATTAGCTGTCTCCGCAGTCTTCACGGGGTATCCACATTAGCTGTCTCCGCAGACTTCACGTAGTATCCACATCAGCTGTCTCCGCAGACTTCTCGTGGTATCCACATTAGCTGTCTCCGCAGACTTCTCGTGGTCTCCACATTAGCTGTCTCCGCAGACTTCTCGTGGTATCCACATTAGATGTCGCCGCAGACTTCTCGTGGGAAGGTAGCAGGACAAACTATATAACTGAAATTCTTAACAAAGCACCAATGTTCAGCATTTATACGTTTTTTGCAAAAAGTCCTGAGAGATGTACGCGAATGATGTTCACATGCTCAATAAGCATCTGCTGAAGCAATTGCTGTACAAACAGACTCGGAATAAACACTCTCCTCAGGAGGACAGAAGAATGGATACAAACTTGCCTTAAAAGGAGCTTCGAAACCGATGTCATCTCTCGTGAGACGATAAATTCGCAGACATCACACAAGGTGTTCGTTCCACAGAGCGAGATTTCATCGCTGAAACTCAGAGAACGCAGGATGCCCGGAAAAAAGTAGAGTGCACAAGAACCCCACATCCGACTTCTCACATGTACGTGACTATGCAGCAGAGTTTGCCGTGCCAGGATTTGGTTTTTCAGTCTTATGTGATCACATCTCGCAGCGCAAGTCTGATGATGTCGCCATCTTTGCTTCCGGTGGGCAATTATTTTGCGTCAGTATTCATCACGCATTTGTTTCGGGCTGCTTCTCTAGCATGTGTCTGTTCACAGTTTACCTGCAAGGCATCAGTTTTTTTTTGCTAAAGTTGTCTCCCTTTGGAAAAATGTCAAAATTGACTGTCGAACCTTTACTACCCGAAAATGTTATGTTATCAAATGTGAAAGTAAAGATTGTTCAGTACTATACACTGCCTTCTGGGATGAAGTGTCAGAAGCTTATTGTCTACTATATATTCGCTGTTTGTGGATCTTGTAACGTTTTCCTTTTCTCGCCGTCCTGCTTATCCTAACAGTAGGTTAGGTACCTATTTACAGTTGGCGAAGGGGAGGAAGACTAATGTCTGGTCATGCAAAACATACTTGCCAAGCCCCTCACCTCGGCTTCCTAGTAGCCCTCACTGGAAACGGGGTGTTTTCATGGCAGACTGGCTAACGAGGTGAGGAATCGATGTGATTCCCGTAGTAGTGAGCGATATGCAGATTAAGCCCAGCAAAGTACAACCGCCTGGAGGACCTCGGTCCACCTTCATCAGAACTCTCGGGATGTGAGGAAAGGTACTGCAACTTGTCACTTAACGTCCTTTTCAGGGCGCACAAAAAAGAGTTTACCTACTCATTGTGAGTATTCGAAACTACAACAACATTTGGTGAAACTGGGCCGTGTCAAGATAGGTATGAAAACCTTTGCCAATGCTGTGAGACGCAAAGGCTTTAACCACTGCGCCACCCAGTATTATTATCTGACGGATGTTGATAGCAAACACTGACAACCCACATACCAAGTTGAGAAACTGTTATCACTTGGTGTCCCACTGCGACCACTCTAGGGCTGCTGCAAACGAAACA
Organism: Ariolimax columbianus; assembly: GCA_036924085.1. Classification (NCBI taxonomy): domain Eukaryota; kingdom Metazoa; phylum Mollusca; class Gastropoda; order Stylommatophora; family Arionidae; genus Ariolimax; species Ariolimax columbianus. The sequence continues at coordinate 79,681,680 of JAVGWX010000011.1, read as the reverse complement.
TGTTGGTTGGGATTAACACAAGGCGCTCACTTGACTGGATACGATGGACGATCAGAGAGGACTCAGAGATTTCTGTCAGTCAAGGATGTTATCACTGACGCGTTTTTACAGGAGTACTCAACAGTGTTGTCACAGCGCTTGCTTCTCGCGACAGACTTAGTTCACTGGTCCGTCTTGACACGTTGCAGTATACCCAGATTTAATTGACAATCTGACTCACGGTTTAGTTGAGGCGAGATACAGGCAACCCCACATGAGCAGAATGTTTACATAACACAAGCGATACAGGTCACCCCCACCTGAGCAGCAAGTTAGAACCTAACACAAGAGATACAGGTTACCCCCACCTGAGCACAAAGTTACGATCTAACACAAGAAATATAGGTCACCCCACCTCAGCAGAAAGTTAGGACCTGACACAAGAGATACAAGTCACCCCCCCCCCCCCCTCAGCAGAAAGCTAGGAGCTAACCAAAGAGATACAGGTCACCCTATTTGAGCAGAACGTTGAGACCTAACAGAATGAGGTCGCTAACTTGCAATCCCTGACAGTGACGAATGCAGTAACACTCTGTTTTCCCCTTTCCTTAAATGATGTAAACTTAAACATTTCACATCTTAATCTTTGCTTGTCCATCATCGTTGGTGAGGACTAGCCTACGCCACTCGCACCACACTTTCACACATCACTTTGAGGTTTCACACATCACTTTGAGGTTTCACACACAACTTTGAGGTTGATGGGTGCCTATGTGGTTGATAAGTGACCGAATGTACAGAGAAGGTATTACTGCTGGTCAGTTATCTTAAACATATCTATATTTGCCGAGACGGGCAAGTTGTTAAAGTTTGATTATAAATCAGTACTGTCTGAGTAGCACTGATGCGCTTGATCTTCACGTCCAAATGATCAGGTTTGCTTTTCAGCAGTGACAAGCTCCAGTCTACTCAACTTGAAATGGATACCCGATTTACTGTTATTGAAGCCCGGAGAGGAATTAAACTTATCACCGAATTGAAGGTTCGTGTTGCAATCGTCGTACCAACTCGTCTGTACTCTAGTAAAACTTGGACTGTGTACAGTCGTTCTACCAACTCGTCTGTACTCTAGTAAAACTTGGACTGTGTACAGTCGTCCTACCAACTCGTCTGTACTCTAGTAAAACTTGGACTGTGTACAGTCGTCGTACCAACTCGTCTGTACTCTAGTAAAACTTGGACTGTGTACAGTCGTTCTACCAACTCGTCTGTACTCTAGTAAAACTTGGACTGTGTACAGTCGTCCTACCAACTCGTCTGTACTCTAGTAAAACTTGGACTGTGTACAGTCGTCCTACCAACTCGTCTGTACTCTAGTAAAACTTGGACTGTGTACAGTCGTCCTACCAACTCGTCTGTACTCTAGTAAAACTTGGACTGTGTACAGTCGTCCTACCAACTCGTCTGTACTCTAGTAAAACTTGGACTGTGTACAGTCGTCCTACCAACTCGTCTGTACTCTAGTAAAACTTGGACTGTGTACAGCCTACATGTGAAGAAGCTTGCCCACTTCCATCTTGAGTGCCTAAGAACTGCTGAACATAAAATGGCAAGATGGGATTACAGATGTACAAGTTCTTTCGCTTACTGGTGTGGCAAGCATCTATATAATGCAAGTCGCAGTTTAGATAGACTGGCCATGTTGTCCGCATGTCAAACGAGCGTTGGCCACATAAAAAGTTACAACGACACTCTGAAAACCTCACTGAAGAACTGCGACATTGACACTGATGGCTGGGAGAACATTGCTGCTGATCGCTCTGCCTGGTGTAGTCAAATCTCTTCTAGAACGGTACACATTGAGCAGATAAGAATCAAGGAAGCTGCACTGAGACGAGCGACACGGAAGGAAAGAGACGAGTTACCTCCGACTTACGGTTAGACAGTGTTTCTCTGCCCTCAGTGTGACAGACGCTTTCGGGCTCGGATTGGTTTGATCAGCCATCGACGAACCCACTCCAGGATTGACAGATGACAATGTGGTCCTTTTCGGAAGCGATGGACAAACAACACATAATGAAAGCAGGACAGCTCGAATGGGAACTGGTCAGCTGCTTGACGAAAAGCTGAGAACTAAAACAATCTGAGTCCCTACCTCGTCATCCCTGACGGCACTGTGTTATAAAACTACCTTAACATTTTACATTTCTTGAAGCTGTTTACAATTTCTTAATGTCGTATATAATTCTAGCGCCGTGGTCGATAAATGATTATAAACAATTATCAGCAACAATGCCAGGTGCAATATAAAGCAAACTCACATCACAGCGTGTATATTTGATTATATGTTTTATTTATTGAAAGCCGAACGGTGTTTCATTACATATGTCTGCTAGAACGGTATTATATATATTTTAAAATACATAATTGGAGACAGTAACATAAGTTAAATATTTTAGATCTATACATGGAAACAATGACACAAAAGCAGAACTTAGATCAAAGGACGCACACACACACAACGTTGAGGTCAATATAAAACAAATAAGAATGTATTGATAAGAGCTATCATTTAAATAATTTTCTCTTGTATGTGAAAGGAGGACATTCAGTGTTGAAGTGAAACGATGCATCTACTCATCGAAGTTGAACTTCTTCTGGCAGATCTTTAGGATAACATACAAAGATAATATCTCTAATGTCAAAATACAAAAGACAAAAAAATTACGAACCGTAATAAGACCTACTGGCAGCTGTAAAAATATGCAAATTCATGTGATAGATCAAATGAGTTGGCCTACTTTATAGGGGGAACAAGACAGAGAGAAGAACTCATAATAAGAAATGGACTAAATAAACCTTGATAGAGACAGACATACACACTGGCGACAGACAGACATACACACTGGCGACAGACAGACAGCGCTGAATACAAACAATTTATAATGTAGCGAGAGATGGTACACAGACAAACTCCTGGGTGTCAAGAAAGAAAAAGAAGAAGATGTAAATATATAAAAGCGAATTTGTGTGTTGATTTGTCCGATAGGGAGAGAATTTTGAAGAAATTGTCTAGCTCTTTGCATACGAGGACACCGGAAAATAAAACACCTTTAAGGGATCGATCAATTGATTATAATTGACTGGCCCCATCAGATCGATATCTGAGTTAATAAAAACACTAGAGACGCCATTTCATTGTATAAACATGTTACACGTGACCTAGTTTTGGTGTGCTTACAAAAACTTAGCATTTTAAAAACAAGCTCATCACAATTATAATACTAGTGCCCTTCCTCTATCAGGGTTTGGCTTTACGTTACCAGCCAAAGACCTTTGTCGAGGACAATGAACAACACAAATGTAAAAACTTAACAAATCATAGCAACAACAATAAATGCTTATTGACGATATAATTATATGAGAGCATTACAATTTAAAATTGTATCAGCATAACCAAGAGCTCATTGAACCTTCTCATTTGTATTTGTATTCACTTGTGTGTCCCCAACGCAGTCTCCGGCCAATGCCTTCTTTAGCAGGACATGCTCCGGCACATCAGTTTGCGAACTTCTGCTGGAAATAATATTTGATGAAAATTAGGTGTGGATGTCAGTGGCAAGTCGGTTGGGGCGCATGTCTAGGTTGGGGAGGATAGGAGGTGAGGAAGTGAACTGGTCATTTCAACTCTTAAACAGATTAGACCTCGTGTAATACAGTATTAAAAACATGTTATCTTCAACGGCAGTTTCTGCTACAGCGCTTTACCACGATCGTTATCTTTTCTATGTAAGCCATGGATGATGTTACTAACGGTTTGTGAACATCAGACGAGATGTAACGCCATTGTGACATCCACTAACATTTTGATCATCGATGTCAATGACTGGACATTATCAACTTTCACAGAGAACCTCAAACATCCCCATTTATTACTGAGATACGCAGTAGTCTATCCACCACCCGGGAAACATGGCGGCATGTTCCCCAGTCCCCACCACAAAGCGAGCCTCTGAAAGTGTTCACAATCTTTTATCTTAGTATATGAATCATTGCCAAATGTGTTGTCCTCGTTGCGTTTATGTAAATAAAGGTCGTTTATGCTCGGGTTTCCATTACATTTTAGCTTCGCACAGAAGCTAATCAATTATGTTAGATGACCAGCACGTTGTTGCTAATGAATAAAGGGAGAAATCATTGAATGAAATGTTTTTCAACTCCAGTATGACACTGAGCACTCTTAAAACGTGCAGCTTCTTCAATGGCAGCTGCGTTATATTTCATCAGGCTATGTTACGCTATATTTTGTTGTGTTACACTATGATGTGTTATGTTACGAAGTGTAACGTTATTTTATTATACAATCTGTTTTGATTTTATATGAGGTGGTAGGACGTATTATGCTATGAAGTGTTATGCTATCATATGCTGTTGTGGACTATAGTATCTTATAATGTGTTATGTATGATATTTTGTAATCGGGTCATGTTGTTTTGATACATTGTGTTCTGGTGCTATGTTATGGTATAAGGTGTCATGTGGTATATTATGCTTGTTTTGATATATAATGTTATATTATGTACTACGCTATCCTACGCTACACCGACTCCAATGCTCACTCCTAAGCTACACAGACCCCAAAGTTATGGCGACCCTTAAGTTTTAGACAGGCGATAAGAGACAGGGAAAGTTTGATTGAGTATTTGGCTCGCTACCCCGCCCTGTAAAAACTACAAACCACCAACAAAAGAAGAGATACCTCCACACTCTTTGGTAGAAGCGGAACAACTAAATCAAACCACGATATGGACTACTACCGTGGGCCTTGTCTTTGATCCCCTGATACTTCTCCAGTGTGCCGATAACGAATGGGAAGATAATATCTTTTTCTGAAACAACACGCAATTAATGGAAAGGGCAGACAATCACACTCACAGTGGCATGACGAACGTGTCTGCTGGTGAGCTCTGTCAGAGACCCGACTGAAACTTGTTGACAACAGCTTATCTTATCGGTGGTTCTCTTTTCCTGGCTCCGGAACTCTTCGATTATGGCATTACAATTTTTTCTTGAAACATGAAACAACAGAGAAATATTTCACGCAAATCAATCGATGTCCTTCTGGTAGACATTTTATTTTAAATGCCAAGGCATTATTTTCTCTTGATAAAGGATAGATAACGTGATGTCGCCGTAAAGTGCACAGTTTCGTTGTTATTTCTTTATCAAGCCGGCGTTATGCGAAACAACAGCTACTGAGGAATGATTCTGTCAGTGTTTGCCAGTATGTGGACACACCAGCTGTTGCGTCAGCCCCAGCGATTAGATTAACTAATAACACATTGCCAGGTGGTTCGATTCTTGGATTGATAAATTATTGATTTGATAACGATACAATGCGCTGGTTGTTTGATATATCGATGCAATGTATCCACAAATCTATTGGATTATTGGGTTTGTGAACTGGTGATCAAATGAATGGATTGTTCTGATTCATCCACGGATGAATGGACATTTACATACCTGTTTGCACGGTTAAGTAAATTACCAGTAGGTGAAGGATTGATCTTATTGATTATTTGCTGCCTGGATTGAGGCGCGATCCAGGGACTAGTTCGGCTACTGGGTAGGAAACTACGAATTATGCTACCGAATGAGTTGGTAATTGAAGGCATCGGTGAAAGTAATCGGCGACACGATCGACAGATGGATAGAGGTACTGGTTTTAATTAGCTTAATTCACATGCGTGTCTGCCATATAATTAATGTGTTCTCTTTACCGAGACCTGGCCTAGTAGACACAGTCAATCACTTGGTTACCGAGACCTGACCTAGTAGACACAGTCAATCACTTGGTTACCGAGACCTGACCTAGTAGGCCACAGTCAATCACGCCTTTACCGAGATCTAACCTAGTAGGCCACAGTCAATCACGCCTTTACCGAGACCTGACCTAGTAGGCCACAGTCAATCACGCCTTTACAGAGATTTGACCTAGTAGGCCACAGTCAATCACGCCTTTACAGAGATTTGACCTAGTAGGCCACAGTCAATCACGCCTTTACAGAGATTTGACCTAGTAGGCCACAGTCAATCGCGCCTTTACAGAGATTTGACCTAGTAGGCCACAGTCAATCACGCCTTTACCGAGACCTGACCTAGTAGGCCACAGTCAATCACGCCTTTACAGAGATTTGACCTAGTAGGCCACAGTCAATCACGCCTTTACAGAGATTTGACCTAGTAGGCCACAGTCAATCACGCCTTTACAGAGATTTGACCTAGTAGGCCACAGTCAATCACGCCTTTACAGAGATTTGACCTAGTAGGCCACAGGCAATCACGCCTTTACAGAGATTTGACCTAGTAGGCCACAGTCAATCACGCCTTTACAGAGATTTGACCTAGTAGGCCACAGTCAATCACGCCTTTATAGAGATTTGACCTAGTAGGCCACAGTCAATCATGTCTTCACAGAGATTTGACCTAGTAGGCCACAGTCAATCAAATCTTTACCTGAAACCATCAGAAAAATTATCTCATTTTTTCATTTATGTGCACTAGGGGGGCTTCAAATTGAAACATTAAAAGTGGGATAGAAATTGGAGAAACCATGCCTTCTTATTGTAGCTTGTTAATATGGTTGCCAAGGATGTCAAGAGTTTCCTACACTTGCCATCACGATGCAGACGAACAACATGACGTCATATTTGCAGTTAAACGGTGGCCGCCCCACTGTTGACATGCACCAGAGAGGAGCAGCGTTCTGTTGTCGGTTGTTAAACTTATAAAAATTCATCAGCGAATGAAAGTCCAGTAAGTGTAGGAGTGGAGTAGGAAGTTCCAAACAGTCGTGAGTCATGTTACAGACTGTTAACGACCGAGTCAAGCACACCGAGTAGTGGCACAAAAGTCGATTTCAGCCGTTGACCGTCTCGTAAAGGAAAATTGCTGATTGACTGTGAATGAAATTGTCGCAAATCTGGACATCAGTCAAGGTTCAGCACACTACATCATCCATGATGTGCTAGAGTACCTCAAGATGTCTTCAAGGTGGGTGCCACGGCAGCTTACTTCAGAATTGAAACAACGACGCGTTGGTGCATGCCTTGAACGTTTACGGCTCTTTCAAGAATTGTTACTGGAGATGAAACGAGCTTGAAACAAAGAGAGCAAGCAAGTAATGACGCCATCCCTCCTCACCGAAACTGAAGAAGTTTCGCACGCAGCGATCTGCAGGGGAGGTTATGCTAACTCTCTTTTGGGATAAACTTTTTAGAGCATTACATGTTTAGGGGAAACACTGTCACCAGTGCCAGGCATACATATCTTCAACCCGCAATCAAATCCAAACGGCGTGGATTTCTTGGTATAGGTGTCCTTTTGCAACATGGCAATGCTCGACCCGATACTGACCTGACAACGGCTGCAACCATCGACGATCTCAAATTTCAGTGTCTACCACATCTGCCGTACTCACCAGAGCTAGGGGGACTAGTTTCGAAACGCAATGGTGACTACATCGAAAAATGGTACAGTTGTGTTTCACTTTTTCAACAAAAAAAATTTTTTAAGTTTCCATTTGAAACCCCCTAGTATATTTGTCTTAAAAACAACTTTCCCTAATATTGTTTATTCGTACAAGCAATTATGTTACGCTGTCTAGTAATTTGTTTCTGTACTACACAGTCGAAAATATGTGAATTTCTTCTCTGTTGTTTGTGTAAAAGGTTTGTATTTGCACGTTGGCTTACCTCATCACATCTTTGTGTAGCTTTCCATAAGATCCTTAAAATTTCATAAAACACACCCGTATGACCTCCGTGAATATTTTGTTTGTTTCATAATTCTCCATGATGCGCCATCAGTAGAGAGAATTGACTCCATCTAATCGGGATCTGACATAGGGAAATGTTTCTTTCTTTATCGGACAAAAACTTATAGCTTAGATTCTTCATATCTTTTCATTCACTCATCAGACATCGCATCTACTTCCCTCGTAAAGTTGGTGGACATTTCTCTTGGCGTCATACAGTTTATGTGGTGGAATGGGTCATCCTCACTTTGTTCCTCTCGTGGATCTGTCAGTCTAAGAGAACATCGTTTGCCGTTTGTCGTTCATCCCAACACTGTGAAAGACAGAGAAAAGGCGTTTGTGAGAAGTAGACACTTAAGGAGACAAACAGAATCTTCTAGCAGACACGAAATTGCCCAGCTAATACCCCAGGACAAGAATTGGCTTGGATCGAGACACGACGAAATAGAAATACACTGGAACAGCTTCCTCTGCGGAAATGGTGGCCCATTGACACTAACTAAGGTCTCTCACGGCAAACACTTTGACCGCTAACATATTTTGTTGTTGTTACCAGAGGGTCACGAGAAGTGTTAGAATATAGGAAGGATTCATGAATCTGAAACTTTTAACAGTAACCAGATGATAATATGTATACTGACGTATAAATGTGAGTTGCTCAAAGTATTGTCGGATGTAATGTACCAAGTGTTTGTAGAGTATTTCTCGTATATTGTGCGAAGTAATACGTTGGGTGTTCGTAGAGTATTTCTCGTATATTGTGCGAAATAATACGTTGGGTGTTTGTAGAGTATTATATTATCTAAACTGAAATACTGCGTGTTTGTAAAGTATTATATTGTGTGAAATAGTATACTGGGTGTTTGTAGAGTATTATATTGTGTGTCGTTAAATACTGAGTGTTTGTATTGTATTATGTTGTGTCAGGTAATATATTAAGTGTTTGTAGAGTATTATGTTGTGTGAGGTAATATATTAAGTGTTTGTAGAGTATTATGTTGTGTGAGGTAATATATTAAGTGTTTGTAGAGTATTACGTTGTGTGAACTTATATGTTGAGTGTTTGTAAAGTATTGAATTGTGCAACGACTTTTTTTTTACAAAATTGTTATTAACAAATACATATTTTGTTCATAGTTAAAGAAAATACATCTGTGTACAGTTTTTACAGACTTGACCAATCACGATTTCTCAGTCACCTTTATTGATTGATTGGTTGATCTATTTAAGTAGAATAATACTAATATATAGATTTTAAATTGTAATATAATTGCCATCCTGATAATGACGTTCTCATGTTCTCTTCTAACACTTAATTTCGTGCTGTTCGTAAGCCTATATATTTCTGCGATGTAAGCCATCTTGACACTATAGTTCCCCAGTGAGATGTCCATTAAAAACATACGTCTTCTGATTTAAAAAAGTAATTTCGCAATTTTTGTTTACATAACTGTGTCAAGACAATGTGTTCCACTCGCTAGCGCCCCCTGATTTTCCCTAATAACTTTCCAACCAATGAACATGTTTCATTCAAATCTGACATGGACATAACGTGGTGAGTGAGAAGCATTATGAGCTCATAGCAACGTGTGTAGGTCACAATTAGCATCGGCATGCCTGCAGAATGTATTCACTACAACACATCATGAGTCACACGTGGTTCTCATATTCCACCTGCCGAGTCTGGGGGCCATCTTTATTGACAGAAAGAAGGTCTGCAAACCAGCTTCCTTGCAACTGCGAATGGTTCGTGACATAGACCATCTTGAAATGCCTTACTTCTTCAATGACCGCTCCTCAGATATGTTAGCTGATGTTTGTGTTGCAATAGGGTTTATATGTGTGTGGGGAGCTGACTCCACGCCTAACCAATACCCCATTTACACTGGCTGAATTAGTACTTTAATTTATTTCCTAAAATATTTCCAAACAATGGCTTCCAAATGCAGAAAGCAATGAGTAATTATAGTCAGATTTTGATCTATGTTAATGTAACAAAAACTTTGATCGCCTTCATTTAGGATAGATTACCGTCAATGTAACAATCACACGTGACTTTCAGAAAAGTCCACAATTATCTAAGTATGCAGCTAAAGTGTCAACTGTTTCTAAACCTGTCATTTGACCTAGAAGCTAAGTACAGCTAAAGTACCAATTGTAGTTAAACCTTGCATTTTTCCTGCTACCAACTGTATCTAAACCTCTTATTTGTCCTACAAGTTCTGTACAACCAATGTACCAACTGTATCTAAACCTCCAAACAAAATCAACTTGAGTAGACTCGTCATATTGTAACACATCCATCTTTAGGTGCACGTTACTTGATGTTAGAAGACATCTGGGCTATAATCCTTAAATTTGTGTAATTTGAAACTTAAACTTTTGTAATTGCGTTTTCCAACAACCATCAAACATTTTTATAAGAATAGAACGACATTATGCACAATAACAACAGTAAACAACTTCATGAAGTTATTTTGCAGTCTGTCTTTGTCAGATATTTTTGTTCTACGCTTTGGTTTTTTGTTCAAAATAGCGTTCATGATTTCTTTGTTTTTCAGTAATTTGTTACTAAAAACTCCAGCCTTTATTTGTGAGACTGGATTACTGGACGAGCAGTTCCTCAGTGGCGGTTGGGCCGCTGCCGGTCCCAACTTCGTTTCAATTGATTTATGTCTTGAGCCACGGTGGACCAGTAGGTGATACGTTTCCCATCAGTAGCCTCGTAGATATTGTTTATCAGTTCGAGGGAGTCAGACCAGCGCGTAGGTGGTCTTCCTCGTGGTCGTCTTCTGTGTCTTGGGCACCATACTGCTGCCGCTGCACTCCCACAGTCAACAGTTCTCCGAAGCAGGTGACCAGCCCAGCAATGCTTGTGAGACGTGCATGTTTAATCGTACACATGTTTTTTGTTTAAATTAACTGATAACCATTGATTTACTGTTCGTTCGTAACTTTGTCCCTGCATAGCATGGTAAATGGCATTCTTTGTCTCCACGCCAGAAAATTGCCTTAGTCTGTAGATTCTTCTTATTCTTCTTCAATCAACTGATGCTATTCTTCTAGTCCGGTGAGGTTCACGAAGAAGACTGTGTTTGAGGTCTTTGCCAGCTCCGCCACAGCTTTTCGAGCGTGGTCCCTCCCCTCGGGCCAGACTGCCTCTTTGTCGTCTGTATAATTAGGACAGTCATGCAGAATATGTGCTGGCTTTAGCTTGGGTGCTCTGAGACCCATTCTGTGTAGTTGGACCTTGAGTCTGCAATGTTTGAGGCTGAATATCTGTGTCTGGCCATCTCTGCCAAGTCTGTCTATGCTGTCATTTTCTGGCTTGTATTCTTTGTGCTGGTCTCTCCGTTCCGTCCTCATGGATTATTTGATGGGTGTCTTTGTTTCTGTATATCTTTGTGGATTGCAAGTCTGTGTGCTGCCACTTCCGGCTTTTGCGAGCTCATCTGCTTTCTCGTTTTCAAGGATCTCACAGTGGGCCAGAATCCATTGTAGGACTAGATCAGATTTTTGGGAAGCAATCCAATGTTTTACTTGATTCTGTATGAGAGTTTATCTTGTTTAAGGCTTGATATGGCTTGGAGTCCGCTCCTGGAGTCTATTAGAATGACTGTTTTTATTGTAGCCGTGCTTTGATATCATGTTGATGAATTTTAGGCTTAATGAATCTGATTAGGTTCTGCCGATTCCTGGGCATTGCTGCATGCACTTTATTTGTTGCAATTATTAGATCAAGATAGTCCCATATCCGTGTAGTGGAATTTTTGAACTTATATGTCTAGGTTGTTGCCAGAAATTGGCAATTTAATTTTATTGACATAATCAATCGATTACATTTAATATAATAGATAAATGTGTTCATTTATAATCCTACGCGAAAGACTCAATTTGTATAGTACTGGAAACCCGGTTTCTCAACAATTTCTAGTTTGTTCTTTTAGGGGAATCGATATTATCGTTTAAGCTTCTTGGGAAATGGTTATTCTTGTTATTTATTGGGAAACCATTGCCGCTAAGTGATAGTGTCTGGTTGGGATCCAACAAATGTAGAATCGTTTCACTTTCGCTCTCAATATCCACTACCATAAAGCGAGAAACACACAGAAAGACACAGTGTAGTTCTAGTAACCGAAACGCCAAGAGATAATCGAGAATACTCTAAGTTCTCTTAAGATGCCAAATTGACAGTGGTTGAATAAAACAGGGACTCAATGTGGCATCTCGGGGCTTAGTGGCATCTTGGGGATTGGTAGTGGCGTTATGTGATAGATAATAGTGTTCCGTGAAACAACAGTTCTCCAGAACATGTTATGGAAGAGCTGTCGGTGTTGTGTACGGACTCAAACAGTTAATGTCACCACTACCCACGGAAACAACAGTGGAACTTCACGTAAACGCATTAGAACATTGTCTTGAATCTGTCTGTTCTTGATACTACAATTAGCTGAAAGACGTTTTCAATTCTTTGCCATGACTTTTTTTTTTTTTTATTCACCAACATATGGATGTTCTGTCGTTTGTTCTTTAAGGCTGAACAATGAGATGAAGAACTGTGTTTTCTTTTTTGTCGTATTTCTTTATTTCCTAAGGCGGTGTGCGTTGCACTGTTATTTTTTTGTTATTGTTGGCTCAGTGCATCCGACTTCGGCATTCATTTTATGTAAAGGTCTACTTTATCCTGTATTCTCTAAGGGTTTGCTTCCCAGGGTAACGGTTTGTGCGGTGATAGGGACCGAACCCAGCACCTTTGGGTTGTGAGCCGTGTATTTTGACTGTTCTTACACATATGTCACACTACATGGTGATGATCTCTCGTTATTGCGCATACTATTATGGCCTTGTTCTGGGATGACTGCCATTAACAGTTATCACGTCGCGTGGACGTGTGTATTTTACAATAGCACTTTCTAACATGGTAGATATTTGAAGAGATCAATTCTGGTACATCACACCCCGCTTTCTGTTTTCTGGGAATACATGTACCACATTACACTACTCTTTCTGTTCTCTAAGAATACATGTATCACATTACACTACTCTTTCTGTTCTCTAAGAATACATGTATCACATTACACTACTCTTTCTGTTCTCTAAGAATACATGTATCACATTACACTACTCTTTCTGTTCTCTAAGAATACATGTATCACATTACACTACTCTTTCTGTTCTCCAAGAATACATGTATCACATTACACTACTCTTTCTGTTCTCTAAGAATACATGTATCACATTACACTACTCTTTCTGTTCTCTAAGAATACATGTATCACATTACACTACTCTTTCTGTTCTCTAAGAATATACGTCAACATCAGGCACTGTCTATATTAGTGTTTGTTTTCGTCTGTCTTTGTGAGTCTTATCTGTGAGACTCTATGTTACTTGGCTTTATATCTATATTGTCTTTGTTTGTTGAGAAATATATGTTTGTGTTATCACAATTTGTTGATGACATCATTATTTGTTGGTGTCATCAAAATTTATTGGTGGTATGGTTATGTGTTGTGTCATCACAATATGTTAGAGTTATCAAAATCTGATGTTGTCATCATTATTTTCTGATGTCATCACTACACTCTACCCCTTCATACCACCCCCACGGCGTGGCCTAGTGGTTATGTGACACGGCTCACAACCATAAGGTGCTGGGTTCGATCCCCATCTCAGCACCGGCCGTTACCCCGGAGAAGCAAACCCTTAGAAAATGCAGGAGGAAGCAGACCCTTACATAAAATGCATGCTGAATTCGGATGCACTGGGCCGACAGGCGCAAAAATAAAAACGCAGTGCAATGCACACCGCCTTGGGGATTAGAGAAAGAAGGCAAACGCAAAAAAAAAAAAAAAAAAAAAAAAAAAAAAATACCACCCCCAACACCACCTCTCACACACCGTCCACTTCACCAATCACACCGCCTCTCAAGCCACATCTGTCTCAACAACTCACTTCATCACTCTCACTAATATTACCATCCACTTCACCTCTCACTAACCCTCTAACGCCATGACTGACAGTACCTTCCATTCAAGCTCTAATATTACCATCCATTTCACATCTCACAACACCTCTCGCTTTATCATTAACCAGTACTCCCACACCAGCTCTCACATTATCTTCTTCCCCACCTCCCACACCAGCTCTCACATTATCTTCTTCCCCACCTCCCACACCAGCTCTCACATTATCTTCTTCCCCACCTCCCACACCAGCTCTCACATTATCTTCTTCCCCACCTCCCACACCACCTCGCTCATTTCTCCTACAACATCTCATTCCACTACTCACACCATCTCCCTCGTCTCCCCTCCACATCTCATTCCACCAGTCTCACCATCTCCCTCGTCTCCCCTCCACATGTCATTCCACCAGTCTCACCATCTCCCTCATCTCCCCTCCACATGTCATTCCACCAGTCTCACCACCTCCCTCGTCTCCCCTCCACATGTCATTCCACCAGTCTCACCACCTCCCTCGTCTCCCCTCCACATGTCATTCCACCAGTCTCACCACCTCCCTCGTCTCCCCTCCACATCTCATTCCACCAGTCTCACCATCTCCCTCGTCTCCCCTCCACATCTCATTCCACCAGTCTCACCATCTCCCTCATCTCCCCTCCACATCTCATTCCACCAGTCTCACCATCTCCATCGTCTCCCCTCCACATCTCATTCCACCAGTCTCACCATCTCCCTCGTCTCCCCTCCACATGTCATTCCACCAGTCTCACCATCTCCCTCATCTCCCCTCCACATGTCATTCCACCAGTCTCACCACCTCCCTCGTCTCCCATCCACATGTCATTCCACCAGTCTCACCACCTCCCTCGTCTCCCCTCCACATGTCATTCTACCAGTCTCACCACCTCCCTCGTCTCCCCTCCACATCTCATTCCACCAGTCTCACCATCTCCCTCGTCTCCCCTCCACATCTCATTCCACCAGTCTCACCATCTCCCTCGTCTCCCCTCCACATCTCATTCCACTACTCACACCATCTCCCTCGTCTCCCCTCCACATCTCATTCCACCAGTCTCACCATCTCCCTCGTCTCCCCTCCACATCTCATTCCACTACTCACACCATCTCCCTCGTCTCCCCTCCACATCTCATTCCACTACTCACACCATCTCCCTCGTCTCCCCTCCACATCTCATTCCACCAGTCTCACCATCTCCCTCATCTCCCCTCCACATCTCATTCCACCAGTCTCACCATCTCCCTCATCTCCCTTCCACATCTCATTCCACCAGTCTCACCACCTCCCTCATCTCCCCTCCACATGTCATTCCACCAGTCTCACCATCTCCCTCATCTCCCCTCCACATGTCATTCCACCAGTCTCACCATCTCCCTCATCTCCCCTCCACATGTCATTCCACCAGTCTCACCATCTCCCTCATCTCCCCTCCACATGTCATTCCACCAGTCTCACCATCTTCCTCATCTCCCCTCCACATGTCATTCCACCAGTCACATCACCAACCCACATTAACCTCGACTCCACTCACTGCTTGTATGCAGACGTTGATTCCAACACTGAACGCAGACAACATGATCATTTGGTATTCCATTCATTTTTAACTACCCGGTAATACTTGATAGCCAATTTCCCATGTAGAAATCAGAAACTCCAACATTTCGCCATCTCTGTCTAACAAAAACCTGCAATATCCAGTTACACATTTCCTCGCTGAAGCCACTTATTCCAATGTCTTACTTTCATCCTAAATCAGCTCCAAGCGATGAATTAATGTTCCATCAGTTTTCCTAATATCAAACAGAAATACCTTTCGGTCATTGCCCTAGCAATAAGGATTGTGCCAAATTCATAAAGAAAAACCACGATCCCATTTTGTTGCCCCAAAATTCCAATTATCTCCTCCCAAAACAAGGCCTGTAGGTCACTTCTTGTTTCCAAAATGACTGATCACATTTTTGGCGAATCAGTAGTCACATTATCAAGCCACCACATGTTAGTTGTAACGCTGAGCCGTGGCTGCACACGCCATCTACACCCCTTGTCTGTTGAGTAAACAACCTGTCACCTTGACGATGCTTGTAAGGGTATGTCAGGCGCAACAGATTGATGGCTTTTGATTTGCCAAGTCTTCTCAACGATGTGAATAGTATGATCAGCAAGTTCCTGGAGGTTATTCAAGTTGTACCTGTTGTTCTTGTAATAGACACCACTGAAAAGCTACCAGTAATGCATACAATTGAAGTAAACATTAATCGGCTTTCTAACCTGTGTTACTGCTCTCCTTTAGATCCCGAATAATATTAGCCTTCTTCAGTCATTACTGACTATGGGATGATGCGCCCGTGAGGTGATACTTCTGTTTTGGTTCTTTACCACGTATGCGCCGCCCCCCCCCCTTTCCACTGCTTGTTCTAATACTCTCTCTTCACCCAAATTTGATGTGAAACCATAGGAAACTTTTCCATTTTGCTGTCAACTTCCCATGGTTCGGAATCCAGTGCTTTCATATCTCCCTTGGACATACCCTTGGATCTCAGCTGCAGTCTCCAGAATAACTTTTGTCATCTGCTGCCGTAGAGAATATCTTCGGAAATACGCCCATCGTCCATAAGTCGAACATGGCCATTTCTGCGTTTAGACACCGACATGACACTATGTATATCTTTATCATATAGGGTGTATGTGTATGGGGTCACTGTTTCTACTGTTACATTTTTAAGCATAAGGCTAATTCAACCCCAGCGGCTTTACGTCCGCGTGAATGTAGGGCATAGAAACTCATGATTTGTAGAGTCTTCCACCTTACGACATGATCTAATTGTGGCAGCAGCCATATTCTCATCTCAATCCCACACAGACCCATTTGAAACAGCGTATCACTATTCTCTTATCTCTCATAACCGATGTTGCAATAAAATAGATCTTTAGCCGACATAATCATCTCTGGACATCCATGAGCATCCTCATCACGAGCTGTCTAGGCACATGTATGAACATTTCATGAGGAGGAAATAATAGGACCATCTTATCTATTCATTCGAATTCAGTCATACGACTAATGAGGGTTGTGTGTAGCCTCAAACTGAACAACGAATTGCTAGAGAAATCATGACTGGTAGAGTATTGTCACAGATTAACTGTAGTGGTATAGTGCATCAGACATACGTGCAGTTGGAATTTTTAAATATTATATACAATTCATGAACCTATCAACCTGCGATATTTGTATGCACTCATATCTTTATTACGACGTTAATGTGTTAGGCAGAAACATTATGTAGACTGCACTGGATTAAAAAAATCAAAACACTTGTCGCTTTGTTTTTTATACGAGGCTCATAGTTACTGCTTGCATGTACACAAAACACATTTTCAGTATATTTTACAGTACATTTTACAGAATTTACGTTAATTGATAGTACGTTAAGAGTCGCAGACGTATAATCATTTATCATTGGAGTATAAGTAAATTAATTTTCCCTGCAAATGAGCACAAATATTTATAATATATGCATTTTTAGTAAGAGCTCATGATTGCGTTTCTGTTTAATAAATATAATTTCCAAAGCTTCATGACAATTAAGCATATTTTAATTGTCATTTTCGCTTTAAATATGCATAAATACAGAATGTACTCACTCTATTCAGACGGCTGATAGAAATTGTTGACTTTTTTCTACTGAATAACTCACAAACAATTTTTCAGTTACAAATCACCGTCCTTTTTCATTACATGGACCTCACTTTTAATCCAAAATTGTTTATCAATGTTATGGGTTAGCCTTTGCAATGTTTTTTTACATCTGATAATATGACGATTGGGTTGTGACTTATCACCAATTTTTTTTTTTTTTACATTGGTCCAAATTCTTCAGCATTGAAGTGGAAATGGTGCGGTGGAATTATTCAACACCTATGACCATGCTCCTGGATTACTTTGTCAATGTGAAACATCTTTGTCCTGTGTGTATTATTTACAAGTGACATCAATTCAGGTTTGATATGCAATTCCATAAATTGAATGTGCTCTTTGTTAGCCAAAGTTTGATCTCGTTCTTAGTATGTTCTGATGTCTGGATCATGTCTTCCAGTATGACTGCACAATGGTAGGAAGAATTGTTCTTTACCAAACATGAGAATCTATCTAATGTCAGAAAAACAGTTTTCTCAATCCACTCTCAAAATATGTGGCCATTCGTCTATGAAGTCCCGATTCTGAAACAAACATGATTTCACCATTCTTCAACCGTCCTTTATGTCTTTTTAAATCGCTAGAGTGGTCTATTTTCCATTTTGATGTGTGCATTGCCTGATAATTGCTTTTGTCTCGTCGTATCTTGTTACTGTGACTCTTTTTGGAATACTTGGCAAGTCTGATTTTCGTTGCCTGGGATGTTGCAGTGAGCTGGTATCCACTATATTAGATTGCGCTTCTTTTGTATCATTGGCCCCGCCTTCGGGGAAGTCTGCTAGGCAACGAGTTTATTTTTGTGCTGGTTCTTGAGTTCTGGTAGCACTGAAAGGGCATCTGTGAAAACACCTACTTGTTGTTCTGTCCGCTTCTTGCAGTTTGAGGGTTTCAGCTGCCAGCCTCAAGACTGTAGCTTTGGCATTGATGTTATTGAGGTATCTCACAGGGGCAGATGCTTTTTGGTAGATTTCATTTGTTTTAGTTTTATTACAATGCTTTCTTCACAATTTCACTGAAGCATCTTTTGCTGGGTCATTTATGTATGTCTGGACGATGATTTTAGTAATTTCTGGTTGATGTAATTTGATGGTTGTATGGCTTACTTGCTCTTCTGTCTGTGACTTTGTGTCTTTGATGCTGTACTTAAGCTTTGAAAAGTCTTATTTCCCAAAGAGGCAGATTAGAGCATACTGCCAATAAGTTTGGCTACTCCTTAATAACGAGTCTTTTAATTGAACAGTTTCAAATGACAGATAGCAAATAGTAGGTTTCAAGATTGTGGGATGTGGCTCTCTCTCTCTCTCTCTCTGTCTCTCTCTCTCACTCTCTTCTCGAGGTCACGCAGGCACGCACACACATTATTCCCATCTTTCTCCTCTCTGAAATGCTTTACGTTTCTCTTTCCCCTCTTTTATATGCTAAAGATGTTTCTCCCTTTCTCCTCTTCTCTTTCTCTCTCTCTCTTTCTCGCTCGCTCTCTCTCTCTCTCTCTCTCTCTCTCTCTATGTGTGTGTTCTTTCTCTCTCTGTCGCCATCATTCACGTATGATCTCATTGTTGATTTTTACATAAATGGTTTTACTATGTTTGATCCAATCAGATATTCTGTTTAATGCAAGATCAAAAGAGGAAACCGATGAACAAAAAAAAGGAAGACTTCGTGCACGGTATTGCTAATGTCAGTCTCAGAGAACCAGCTAATTGTGTCTCCCCACGACTTTCTATTTGCATTTAACTCTTTTCACAACAAGTTATTTTTAATATATCATCGACAATCTATCTGTTATTCTATTTTCAACAATATATGTTTTATTTCGTTCCAAATAATTTATCTGTTATTTTATTTCCAACAATATATGTTTATCTCATTCCATATGATTTATCTGTTATTCTATGTCCAACAATTACTTCTGTTCAGTCCCACTAATGTATCTCCCATTCTACTCCAAACACTCTGTCTGTCCTCCTACTCGGTAGTTTATACTCATCATGGCGGAGTGTCACGTGTACTCGGTAAAATAGCCGCACGTGCGACAGTTAGGATAGTCATTTATCAGTATATGCTAGGACAGTTCCCTGGTCTCATCTCGCACTGAACACCACATGCATCACCTGGGCTTACAGACGATCTCCATATCTATATCAGTATCAAACTTATTAGGAGATTTGCTCTGAAATAGCATTTTAGTTGGGCTTGTGTTTGTTCACTTTAGACACAGTCTACATTCTTGAAATCTTAGAAGTGCTAAAATGGTGGCGTTACTCGTAGGTCAATGACAACGACTGCTCGAAGAACGCGTGTTTGATTTTGAAATGGTACTATAATTCATATATCTAGCTAACTGTTTGTCTGCCTGCCCGCTTGCCTGCATGTCGGTCGGTCTGTCTGTTTGTCATCGTAGATATATCTGTCTATTTGCCTATTCGATACTGACCAGTAGCAACCTGCTTAGGACAATATCCCCTTGTGCAAAGGTTTGGGAATAGTGAAGAGAATATATACATACACATGCGTACATACAAACATACACACGCATACAATTGAGAGAGGGGGGCGGGAAGTCAGTAAATTGTATTATAAGAAGAAACAATGAGATACGAACTTGAAAACGATTTATTATTGCACTTATATTGTCCATTATTTTTCAACATAATTCCCATCAACACTTGGATACACCTATCCAATGGCTTTATTAATGCAAGAACGGGCCCATTCGGTTCATTTTGTGTTCGTCAGTCTATTGCCCTGGGACTCATCGTGATCATACTTTTCAGAAATTCAATTGATCATGGCTAAACCTAACAAATGTCCTATTACAGTTGCAAGACGGTCTATCGTTACTCGCCTTGTCGGCTCGAATCATCTCTCCAACCTGTTGCACATATACTTCTTTTGCAATGTGAACAAAACCATGCCAGGCTTCATCAGAAATTTGTGTCGGTCGTTTTACTTTACTTTACCTTGAGAAAATGTATCGACCCTGTTATGCACCGCTGTGCGATTAAAACGCATTACCGTAAATAGAAAGCATTTCCTGACGAATATCCATTGCAGAAAGTATGTTTGCCCAATAATAGCGCACAAGAGCACATTGTTCTTTGATTGTACAGTCTGTGAGCACGGACGCCATTGTGTAACGTTGCTGCGTACGTGCATGCGACACCTCGCGTCTGCTATTAACAGTAATCACAAAGCTGGATGCTGCTGCCATGTAATGAGACTGTTAGAAACTGCGCAATACATCTTTCAGATATTCTATTCCAGTCTGTGATCTATTTACTAACTTACCCTCGTGTGTGCGATCTCCAGACCATAATCTGACATTACTGTTAGACGGTGCCCCGTAACAACACGCTCAATTTTAACTATTATTACTAATATAGCTTATTATGTTGTTTTTGTACGAAATCAGTAGATTCTTACCAAAAATTAACCTCATACATTTAACAACATGTTTATCTGAAGTGCTATTTGTATTCGTTATTGTCTCCTCAAAAAGGGGGCCACAATTGCGCAGCGATTAGGGCACTGGTTTCCCAGTCAAGCGATAAGGGCTCAGTCCCCAGTTGGTGCAGGATTTTGTTCCTATGGTCGACCATGACCCTCTTTAGATAGAAGGCCGTCGGAATCATCGGGAAAATACCCATGAAACGTCACATGTATAGGCCGACTAAATTACAGAACTCATCAGCACTCATGTCGTGCCAAGGTTTATAGTGTACTAGATTCTTTTTTTAGCTGAGTAGTTTACTTATCTTAAGAGTTACAACATATATCTACACCACGACACCACTTCATCAAATCAAAAGACAGTAAACACTATCCTGACCATAAAACAAAATTATCCTTTATTAACAAGAATAATCGTTGCACGATATCAACAAGAAGTGAAGGACTTCTAAACTATAAAGTCATAGTTTGTATTAAACTCCCACAGAATATACAAGCAATTGATGTTGATATTACTTCTGTAACTACATATAAACCCATATTCTAAGTCTGTACCTGGAACAACAAAACTGTACAACTTTAATACTGTTCTAGCCCGAACTCAATGGCTCCAGTTAGCTCGCCGTCCTCTATCTGTACACTCAACACACAATCACAAACTCGTCCTCGCGGTCACTTTACGTACTCAGGTGAATATGTGCATTCACCTATAATCAGTTCACGTACTCGGGTGATCTGTACACTCGTATCAATTCAGAGCACAACGCGTTCACAAGGTGTCCTGCACACACATCCAGGAGGTGTCTCTTATAAGCACCTATTAAGTACTGCTGGTTCAGCTCGAGGTGTATGATGGGACAACCACTCCATAAACTCTCTCTCTTCCAGTCTCTTTTCTAATCTCACAGTCATTCTGCCGAATTTATCTCTACAGTGTCTTTTTATAGACTCAAACAACAACCATGGCTGTCTAATGGTCTTCTCTGGTTCAGCTGATTTAGCCATCACTCCACTTTGGAACTACCGCCATCTAAAATGTTATTTGTTGTCTATCCACTAGTCACTGTCATTCTAAATGTGGTAGCTTTTCGTGTAAGTATTCGATGTCACCAACCTCTATCCCCTTCAATACTGACGCCACAGTGGTAAGTTATGACACCCACCCCTGTGCCAGACAAAGTCTTCTACCTAACGTGTACCTAACCCCTCATTTCCTAGTATCGAAACGGTGATTGGCCCTGGCGTGACCTGTGTTCGTCCAACGCATTCATACAACCTTTGTTTCTAAGAGTCGCCAGCCCAATCTCCCATGCCCTAAACGCATCTGCTCCAGCTGGAACTGTCACATAATAATCAATCCATACATCATCCACACAGAGAAATAAAGCAAATGAACGTAACAAAACACAAGATCGATCTTTTCACAAAATCCTGCACTAAAACAAACTGAATTCGCATCTTATTTTTGTTTCCCGTATTTTACGAAATCTGTCCAGCTTCAACCCAAAGCGTACTGGTTTTGGACAGTTATGTCAGCCTTCGGTGCGTTCCATATGTAGTTAAAAATTGTGTCAGCAAATACATAGTGCAACAGATAAACCAAAGGAGATTAGGACCAGGGGGATATTCTCTGCGTCCAAAAAAGTACCGGGGAGGTATTGGCGATGGTAGAGAAAGCTAGTATCAACACAACGCTATCATCAGATGCCTATAAATAAATATATAAATAAATAAATATATATATAAACATCAAAGGAAAATATATTTCATATAGTCAAGTTGATCCAAGAGAATGGTCATATGTGTTTGAAACCGCAACCTTACCATGCACACTTAAGCCCAGTTGATCTCGTTTGGGCAAAAGTTAAGGGGGGAGTGCCACCTAGAATGTTGATTGAGACAGCAGAGACACTATCCAGTTTATAACAGCATTAACGGATGTAAAGTGCGTTTGTTGGTTGAGACAGCCGAGACAACGATTGTTGATAAAGCTCAAAATATTGGGCAACAATTTGTTAAGTTTTTTTTAAACGATGGTGGCAATGTCTTTACTATTTTCTTGTCGTGAAGCGATAACTTGTCACTAGAGCCTACATTGTACCAAACTGAACTCGCTTTCGATGACCACTTAACTTAATTTAACTTAACATAACTTCATTATAGTGATTTAGAAGCTCTACAGAATCTGTTTACAACCAGTTTACTCCACTCTATCAATTCTAAAAATAATTATCAACATCCAATTTATTTTCGAATGCATTAACTAACTCGTCTCCACCCCGTCAAGCGGCAATGCATTCCACACATTCGCCACTCTCTACCAAAAAACAAATATTTCCTAATATATAATCTAGACCTGTCTTTAAAATATTTGAAGCTGTGCCCTCTAGTTGTTGTCATTGGTTGTAATTTGAAAAACCTGCTATAGTCTAATGTATCCATGCCATTGATTAATTTATAAGCTTGTATTGTCACCTCGAATTCTTCTCTGTTCTAGACACTTTGGAGGGGTTGCTCACAGGCATCGATCCAGTCCAGTGCAACTATCTTGTTTGTGTTCTAGTCGGAGCTGCACATTTGTGTTGAACTGTTTGGGTTGTTGGAGAATTACAACACAGATGACAGAACCTTCTCTTCCGGTTTTGGTTTAATTTGCAGATCTCTTTTGCTATAAGTAAGTGATTTCTACTTTAATATTTACACCATTCTCTTGTTTCTGGCTATTCTTGGATTTACACCCGCTTTGAGCCTTGCCTTTTATTACTTTTTCTGTTAGCTTCAAAACTGACATTGATTGATGACTCTTCATAATTTATTTTCTTACTTCTGTATTTTATATCTTTCCTTGCTTGTTCTTTGACTGAATTTTCCCTAGTTTAAAGCCTGTCAAAGACCATTTGTCATTGATGTTCGTCTGATAGTAGGTCAGTCTTAAAACACTGTTCTCTAATACCACACCACAAGATCAGAGAACAGCAAAATGGAAAATTAATTATAAGCGCTTGATCTGTTCCAACTGAGCTAACCTTGCAACTACCATACATCTCAAATACAGATGCCTGCCTAGGGCCGGTGTTACTCTCTGGCTGAGACATTCCCATCATCTTGTAATCACCCAGACAATCCAGTGACGCAGGAAATGAGATCGTTCACTAATTGTGCTTTGCCTGTAACTCTACTGTTGTTATCTAAACAAGGAGTGAGTGTGTTATATTTACTGGTCTGTGGTATATCATGTAAAGTGCTTTCTCGTGAGCTGTTCGTACCTTCAACGTAGTTGTGTGACGGTCTTGTCTGTCTAGGTTCTGTTAGAGTGCTGCTACCACAAGGTGATACAAGCGTGTTTCGATTCAGACAATGTGAATCAAGGGAAGTTAATATTGAATTGTGGTAGATTCTCATTGGATGCTCTTCGCTCTCATCAAATATATTCCGTCCATATCTGAACATTATATATCTAGTGCTTCGTAGGTCTACCTTTCCTTCATATTCCCCGATCTGTATCCTGGTTAGTGATATCTATTTGATTTAGATGTGTGACTCTACCATTAGAGCTTGCAGGATTGAACAAAAGTCCATAGGTTTTTATATGCTCCGACATTTTCATGTTTTTTATTGCATGTGTTGACATTTGAGATATCATGTTTGTACATTTTTCTAAGAATTTACGCGATGTATCTTACTTCCATTGCTTGGACTATCCGTTCCAGGGACTATCCATTTAATGACCATGGTTCCCATGGATAGAGGATTACGAGAGAATCGAATCTTACCTTTTAGCGATATTTTCTGATCTTTCTACATTGGCCTCGGTGTTGTGAGAATTGCAGTCATTTTTGCGACCTTTGTTCTTAATTTTGCTCTTGTGCTATTATCTCCAGTGAAGACCCTACATACTTCAAATATGTTACTACAATTTACGTCAAACTTTCAGTGGTCTTCCGCGATTCCCCTTGTGTTATTTGTCATTAGCTCGGTCTTTGTAGTGTTCATTTTCATATTTTCTAGAGGTGATATCAAAACTGGTAGCTATTTTACATTTACAGCGCATGCATCAATGTGACCATCGAAGCTGAGGTTTGAAATTATTCGTGTTTCTAAAATTATAATTCTTTTGTGACTACCCTGAGCAGCGCTGGCCGAATGGTTGTCATTGCTGCCTGCTGACCAGGAAGACAGTGGATAGAATCTCCAGTAAGGCACATGTTGTTTTTCTGATAGGGAGAAATAAATAAACATAGTCAGCACACTACGTGGTGACAGCAGGGACGAAGCAGCTGAAGTTCTTTGCCTAAAAACCCCTCCATTGATCCAGCAATGGGAATAAAGACGACAGTAGGTTTATGCCACCCAAAAACTGTTAATATTTATTTCCAAGAAAAATAAAAATTACAGTAAGAGTGACAGTAAGCATCCACCTATCTCTCTCTATCGCTCTCTCTCTCTCTCTCTCTCTCTCTCTCTCTCTTTCTCTCTCTTTCTTTCGTGTTTGAGTAGTATAAATCTGTAATGACTTTGATGAGTTGGTCTCATATTTTGTATTGGTATATAATATTCCAGACAACATCACGCCATACTTTGTTGAAAGCTTGAACGAGTATTTGTTAGATATTTTGGGGGTATTCATTTATATTTTACGTAGAGCAAATGAAGATTGAAGATGTATTCTGCAGTACTTCTACCAGCGCCAAAAAGCAACTAGTTCTTCCCCTATGATCTACTCCGCTTGTGACTATAACATGTTCAATGTGATCATTACTTTACTTGCGTGACTTATCGAGCCTGCGGTTCATAATTGTTGGTTTCCCTTCTTTTCTGACATATTTTAATTTCCAAAGCCTAGTTAGTATGTCTATTAAAGGTCATGCACTATTCCATTACATCCAGGATTCATCCGTTGATTTATATCACTAACCATACTTAATGTTCAGAGTTCGACGCTTTCAAAGGTGGGACCTCAGGTCATTTCTCGTCGTGAACCCCAAATGAAACAGGACTATTCATCCCCACATGCCACTTACCCCAAATGCCCCATATTCGCACATATCCCTGACTCCACATGCCCCTGATCTCCATGCCCCTCACCCCATGCTCGCACCCTCCTGCCCCAAACCCCCACATGCCGCATACCCCCCCCTTCTCCATACCCCATACCTCCACATGCCCTTGACCCTCACATGCCCCAGAGCCCCCCATGCTCCAGATCCTCACATGCCCCAGACCCCCACATGACCCATACTCTAACATGAAACTAACCCCACATGCCCCAAACCCTTACATGCCCCAAACCCTTACATGCCCCAAACCCTTACACGCCCCAGACCCCCAAATGCCCCATACCCTCACATGCAACTGACCCCACATGCAACTGAACCCACATGCAACTGACCACACATGCAACTGACCCCACATGCTCCAAACCCGTACATGCCCCATACCCCACATGCCTCAAACCCTTACATGTCCCATACTCCACATGCCCGAAACCCTTACATGCCCCATTCCCCCACATGCTCCATACCCCCACATGCTCCACACCCCCCATATGCCCCAAAACCTTACATGCCCCATACTCCCACATGACCCAAACCCTAACATGCCCCATACCCCCACATGCCCCATACCCCCACATGCCCCATGCCCCACATGCCCAAATCCTTACATGCCCCATATCCGCACATGCCCCATACCCACATGCTCCACACCTTATATGTTCCATACCCCCACATGCCCCATACCCCACATGCCCCAAACCCTTACATGCTCCATACCCCACATGCCCCAAACCCTTACATGCCCCATACACCCACATGCCAAATACCCCCACATGCCCCATATCCCCACATGCCCCAAACCCTTGCATGCCCCATACCCCCACATGCCCCAAACCCTTACATGCTCCACACTCACACATGCCCCATACCCCACATGCCCAAACCCTTACATGCCCCATACCCCCACATGCCCCATACCCCACATGATCCACACCCTTACATGTCCCATACCCCCACATGCCCCATACCCCACATGCCCCAAACCCTTACATGTCCCATACCCCACATGCCCCAAACCCTTACATGCCCCATACCCCCACATGTCCCATACACCTACTTGCTCCATACCCCTACATGCCACATACCCCAACATGCTCCACACACCCACATGCTCCAAATACTTACCTGCCCCATACCCCCACATGCCCTAAACCCTTACATGCACTATAGCACCACATGTCCCATACCTCCATATGCCCCATACCCCCACATGCCCCAAACCCATACATGCCTCTGACCCCACGTGCCCCAAACCCTCACATGTCCATGTCCCCTACATGCCCCTGACTTCCCCTGACCCTCACATTCTCCTGACCCAGACATGCCCCTGACCCCCACATGTCCCTGAACCCCCAAATGCCCCTGACCCCAACATGCCCTTGACCCCAACATGCCCTTGACCCCAACATGCCCTTGACCCCAACATGCCCTTGACCCGAATATGCCTCTATTATTCTCATCTTCCCTTGTCCCTGACCCCCACCCGCCCCCAGACCCCAACATGTCCCTGTCAACAGTCTGGTACAGTCTTGTACAGTTTGGAACAATAATGAATGTGTAAAATGCAGACTTTCACATATAGTCTTATTATTAGTGCCATATGATCGGAGTACACAACGATAAATATACAGACTTTGCTAAACCGCGGTAAGGATACATAGTTTACATACCCCCGGTAAGGATACTGATCTTCTAGAACCCGGTAAGGATACTGATCTAATAGAACCCAGTAATGATACTGATCTTATAGAACCCGGTAATGATACTTATCTTATAGAACCCGGTAAGGTTACTGATCTTATAGAACCCGGTAAGGTTACTGATCCTATAGAAGCCGGTAATGATACTGATCCTATAGAACTCTGTAATGATACTGATCCTATAGAACCCGGTAATAATACTGATCCTATAGAACCCGGTAATGATACTGATCTTATAGAAGCCGGTAATGATACTGATCTTATAGAAGCCGGTAATGATACTGATCTTATAGAAGCCGGTAATGATACTGATCTTATAGAACCCGGTAATGATACTGGTCCTATAGAACCCGGTAATGATACTGATCCTATAGAGCCCGATAATGATACTGATCTTATAGAACCCGGTAATGATACTGATCTTATAGAACCCGGTAATGATACTGATCTTATAGAACCCGGTAATGATACTGATCTTTTAGAATCCGGTAATGATGCTGATCTTATAGAACCTGGTAATGATACTGATCCTATAAAACCCGGTAATGATACTGATCTTATAGAACCCGGTAATGATGCTGATCTTATAGAACCCGGTAATGATACTGATCCTATAGAACCCGGTAATGATACTGATCCTATAGAACCCGGTAATGATACTGATCTTATAGAACCCGGTAATGATACTGATCTTATAGAACCCGGTAATGATACTGATCTTATAGAACCCGGTAATGATACTGATCTTATAGAACCCGGTAATGATACTGATCTTATAGAAGCCTTGTAAGGGCAAAGAGTGTTTATATTCCGAATGAAGTAAAAAAAAAAATCTAGCCTGCACACTTTCTGACGTCTGCCACCAAAGCGGCCTGTATTGATCAGCCCATTGTGTCTTCTCTGCATAACCTAGCAATGTGGAAAATACGGTAAATGAAAAATTTGGTTTTTTTAAAGTAAAGAAAAGTCGCACACAGCAACGATTCTACAAACAACGGGGCTTAGCAGATGAGCCCCGAGACACACAGGGTCTCAATGTCTGCTGTCGTATGACTAACCCAATTTCAAAGGACAAAATCCATTAATTATCACGGAGAGATGAGAGCACCATTTTCCGACTGAGATCCCAACACATCCCACTTAACAAGCACATTAACAACACACTCCAAAGTGTCAGCTGTGTGCACGCTCATACGGAACCGTTGATCATCATCTAACTGGGTACCAGGTGCTCAACGTATTAAAGTTTCTTCCTCCTAGGCCAGCTAAACGAAACACTGCGTACAGTACTAAACAGTAACTTTCAAACATGTGCAGATACACTTGCATGGCATTGGGTTGAAGAGCGTGAGTCAGAATGATGCAACAGTAACAGCAAAAGACACATATATACTTATACTTTATTAAAGGCACGTTCATGACGGAAGCAAAATAAATGTAGAAGTCATAACTTGCTTGACAGGTAGCAATGATGAACTGTTCCTAAGGATCGGCAATTCTAAGAACCATCATCTGACAGAGCCAAAGTGTTCGGACACAGATTTTGTTGTTAAAAAATACAGATGTTGATTACCTAACTAGATCAATAGATCACCCTTATTAGTGCGCTGTCAGTAATTGTGATTTTGGAATGCGTAATCAAAATTAAGGATGCTCTGAAAAAAAAATGATATCCGACTAATGTGATATATGAGCGTGATGTTATTGAACAACTCTTGTTTGTTTGCTAATAGAACTGGCTCAGGATGTCAGTCAGGAATTGTAGAAACGTTAAACGTTCTTTTCTTGTTGCAATATCTGGTGTTCATACAGCGATGCCGTCCTTGACTGAAACAATATTAAACATTTTGAGACGCACCATTTCAGAATTGGTGTATGCTGTAGTACACCATCAAGAGCTTACCAGGGAACAGTAGTTTAGGACATAAAGAATACTGGGGGAATGATTAGGACATAAAGAATACTGGGGGAATATTTAGGACATAAGGAGTACTGGGGGAATGTTTAGGACATAAAGAATACTGAGGAAAGTAGTTTAGGACATAATGAATACTGAGGAAAGTAGTTTAGGACATAAGGCATAATTGAGGAAAGTAGTTTAGGATATAAGGAATACTGGGAAAGTAGTTTAAGACACAAGGAATGCTAGGAAAAGTAGTTTAGGGCATAACCAATACTGGGGGAAGTAGTTTAGGATATAAGGAACACTGCGAGAAAGTAGTTTAGGATATAAGAAATACTGAGAAAGCGTAATTTAGTATGCCAGAATTACAGAGGAAGTGTATTTAAATATGTCAGGAATGCTGGTGAAGTATAGTTCATGATATCAAGAATAGAATCCAGAGCATCACAGTTCTCATAACATGGTTTCATAATGAAGTTGTTGAATAATGTATAGGTGGTACAACAAATATGTTGACCATCAAATGGATGAGAGCGTGCATTTTATCTGTGGCAACATACGGTTCCGAGACATGGATGTATACGTGAATACTTGAATTCTGGTATTCAATCAGGCAGGGTTATCTGATGCCAGGTTGCCTAAAGCTGATTGAATCTGTGCCTGTCCTTCGATTTGGAGTCGCATGACGATCAAAAGGCGTTGTGCAGGTCATCTCTCCATCTCGTTAACAGGCGGCAGAATCGGGGGTTGTAGTTGTAGAGCAACCAAAAATACACCATCCTCGTCCATCTATCGTCAGTCATGCGGACTCCATGGCCGGTCCTTCTGTACTTTCGTATTGATGCAGAGTCGACGACATCCTGAGCTGTGTTTGGTGGCAGATGTTGGTATTTCGGATGTGGTCTCTTAGGGGGACATCTATGACCCTTCGCTCCATTGCTCTTTTAGCGATTCGGAGCTTCTCTGCGTCTGATTTGCGTAGACTCCAAACATCACACCCATATACCATTGCTGGAATAACCATACTATTGAAGATGTGAGCCCTGGCCTTGACCTCTGTCATCTGTTGACTTACCGTTTTAATGTGGTTGACGCAGAGCCATCCTGCCCCTCGCCTGCGTGAGATCTCCTTATCGGTGTTGTTATTGTTGTTTATCTCCTGGTTCGGGTAAACATACGCATTGACTATGTGGATGGACGCAACTTCCAATCGCAGTTCCCTTGTAGGGGGACATTAAAAAAAATAATTGCCAAAAGGTAACACCTTTTGAAATGATTTACTGTGAAGGATGCTACAAAATATCGTGGACAGAGAAAAGGACATAGAGAGAAACTCTGCAAGATCTGCGTATTAACTACAACAACTGCGCATTAAAAAAATTGGCTTATAAACATTATCACAAGAACAAAAGCAAAGCAAAGATCATACAAAAAGACAAATTGGTCTGAAGAGACCGACGATGACTGACCGGACCAAATGCACTGCTTGTTATCTGACCGGATCAAATACAATGTTCTCCTTCTGACTTCACCAAAGACAATACTTTTTTCTGACCGGAACAAATACAATACTTTTTTTCTGACCGGACTAAATACAGTGTTCTCTTTCTGACTGCACCAAATACAATACTTTTTTCTGACCGGAACAAATACAATACTTTTTTTCTGACCGGACCAAATACAGTGTTCTCTTTCTGACTGGACCAAATACACTGCTTGTTATCTGACCGAGCCAAATACATTGCTTGTTTTCTGACTGGAACAAATACACTGCTTACTTTCTGACCGGGCCAATTACACTGCTTGTTTTCTTACTGGACAGAATTCACTGCTTACTTTCTGACCGGGCCAATTACATTGCTTGTTTTCTGACTAGACAAAATACAGTAATTGTTTTCTGACCGGACCAAATTCACTGCTTACTTTCTGACCGGACCAAATACACTGCTCTCTTCCTGCCGAGCCAAATACACTGTTTGCTATGTATTTACTGTTTTTACTGTTGCCAATGTGTTTACTCATTGACTAACATCTCTTTTCCCTTAGTTTCCCTTCTCATCTTATTTTCCCTTAGTTTCCCTTCCCATCTTATTTTTCCTTTGTTAGCCTACAAATCTGTTTTCCCTTTATTTCCCTGCCTTCAACATTTGATCTTTGTTTCCCTATCCATCAAATTTTCTCATTCTTTATCTACTGATCTATTTTCCTCTATGTTTCCTTACACATCATATTTTCCTTTTGTTTTCATACCCAAAGTATTTTCCATTTCTTTTCTTTGTCATCATATTTTCATTTTGCTACCATAACGATCCATATATTATTACATATCGCTGTACCATGGAATGCTCCCTAATACTTGCCTATGATCACCACATCTACGATCGCTGAAATCTAACAAAAGAGTTCAAGAAACATTTCCACAAACATCATCACGGAATTAAGTAACTCGATTTGCACAGAGATTCAGAACTAGTTCACGAGTCAAAAGTCGTTATGCCAACTGAAGCTGATTACAGTATTTTATTTAATTCCTCTCTTTAGTTTTCTCAGGGTACAAAGTTGGTTGAGTTTGCTTTAGTTTTCTCAGGGTACACAGTTGGTTGAGTTTGCTTTAGTTTTCTCAGGGTACAAAGTTGGTTGAGTTTGCTTTAGTTTTCTCAGGGTACACAGTTGGTTGAGTTTGCTTTAGTTTTCTCAGGGTACAAAGTTTGTTGAGTTCGCATTAGTTTTGTCAGGGTACAATGTTCGTTGAGTTTGCTTTAGTTTTCTCAGGGTACACAGTTGGTTGAGTTTGCTTTTATTTTCTCAGGGTACAAAGTTGGTTGAGTTTGCTTTAGTTTTCTCGGGGTACAAAGTTGGTTGAGTTTGCTTTTATTTTCTCAGGGTACAAAGTTGGTTGAGTTTGCTTTAGTTTTCTCGGGGTACAAAGTTGGTTGAGTTTGCTTTAGTTTTCTCAGGGTACAAAGTTGGTTGAGTTTGCTTTAGTTTCCTCGGGGTACAAAGTTGGTTGAGTTTGCTTTAGTTTTCTCAGGGTACAAAGTTGGTTGAGTTTGCTTTAGTTTCCTCGGGGTACAAAGTTGGTTGAGTTTGTTTTTATTTTCTCAGGGTACAAAGTTGGTTGAGTTTGCTTTAGTTTTCTCATGGTACGAAGTTCGTTGAGTTTGCTTTAGTTTTCTCAGGGTACAAAGTTGGTTGAGTTCGCATTAGTTTTGTCAGGGTACACTGTTCGTTGAGTTTGCTTTAGTTTTCTCAGGGTACACAGTTGGTTGAGTTTCCTTTAGTTTTCTCAGGATATAAAGTTGGTTGAATTTGCTTTAGTTTTCTCAGGGTACACAGTTGGTTGAGTTTGCTTTAGTTTTCTCAGGGTACAAAGTTGGTTGAGTTTGCTTTAGTTTTCTCAGGGTACAAAGTTGGTTGAGTTTGCTTTAGTTTTCTCAGGGTATAAAGTTGTTTGAGTTTGCTTTAGTTTTCTCATGGTACAAAGTTCGTTGAGTTTGCTAGACCGTGTTCTGGTAAAGCCTCATAACGGCAACTAAACGTGTGATCAAATATCTTCATTGTGTGTGGCTATGTGATTATAGTGAGAGATGAAGTGCTGAGCTTTACATCTTGTCCAACTTGTGGAGTAAGTGCTCGTTTAAACTTTCTGTATGCACATGAAGAAATATGTGGTTATGTCCCTGTCAATACGTCATATTACCACACAAGTGAATATGGTATTTAGCGTATATTTGTATGTGCTAGTAATGTTTGTATGTAAAGGTCAAGGTCAAGGTGGTCCCATGGCAACAACTGCAGTCGGGGATGAAGATAACCCTTCATGGACAGCCGCAGCCTTTGTGAGGTGGGGTGACCAGTTCCTTTCCTTGCTGTTTATACGTTCCCCAACTCATACGTCAGGTACCCATTTACAACTGGGTCGAATGGAGGAGCGGTCGTACCAGAAACGTACAACGCCCGGATTATGTTTGCTGTTCGTCCGTGTTCTCGAACCCTGGCGCGGTATATTCCTAATCTTAGCAAACCAGCTCACTGTGGACTAGGCTGCACGCTCAACCAATGTTTGCATGTACCATTTTATTATACGCACACATACACATCTGGTGTGTGTACGTGTGTGTGTATGGCTTGTGTATGTGTGTATGGTTTGTGTGTATGGCTTGTGTATGTGTGTATGGTTTGTGTGTGTGTGAGATAGAGAGAGAGAGAGAGAGAGAGAGAGAGAGTGAGAAATGAAATTTTAGCAAGGATTGCAGCCAGACTAAAGACTAACAGTTACTGAGAAACTCAAACCCTTGAAATATAGTTTTGGCAAACGAAAACTATCGTCTGTGGTTGTTCTGTTGCTAAAACTCATTTTGAATTGCTCAATTACCACCTGAGAAAGCGAAAGACTAAGAGAGAAAGAGAGAGAGAGAAAGAGAGAGAGTAACGGAGAGATTGTATATTATATTTCGTTTCAAATGTCAGATTATGATGTAATTATCAAGCTGCAATTGGCGAACAGCGTTTTTTACAAGGCAGTTTATAAGCACTCATCAGAAGACAACCATTTTTGTGAGATATGTAGTGTGAAAGGCACAGTTGGACTATACAATTATAACAAGCAAATCTCTGCAGGTGATGGAATAAATGGTGACAAAGTGAGAAAGTATAGGATCTGTATCATTATATCACTGCAGATATTCAACGACAGAATTAATAAACTGCATCCAAGATATCTAGTTGAAAAGACCTATGATGGCTAAACTGGTGGGCGTGGCACATGATCATAATATGTTACTAATAAAAAGTAATATTATTTTATTACATCTGTCGCTTTCATGTCCCAATCAGCACGCCTGTTTGTTTAATACGTTTTAGACCCAATAGTTTATCTGTCTTATTATTTCATTTATCCGACAGTCTCGTGCGACTCTTTAACCAATATTTATGTATTCCAATCAACATTCTGTGGGAGTCTCCGACACTGTGTCAACACGGCCAAAGTCCGCAAACAAAAACATTACTAAGTAAACAGAAAGTTTAAATAACAACAGACCGTCATTGGAGTGGAGAGAATAATACATGTTTGTGCAGACGTGACCAAAAGAAAGATGGCTGAATTTGCGCCACAAAACATTGGTGTTTTCTGTGTGTCTGAACAAGGCTTCTAAAGTTGCGCCGCAAAAAAAATTGTGTTTTCTGTATATCTAAACAAGGCTTTTCAAAGTTTCCCCACAAAAAATGGTTTTTTCTGTATATCTAAACAAGACTTTCCAAAGTTTCCTCACAAAATATTGGTGTTTTCTGCATCGTGAGCAAGGCTTCCTAAGCAGTATTTTAACTAATGCTATATTCACATTTACCTTTATCTACTCAGACAGATTTGGTGGCGAAGTGGTTAAGCCGTCGGCCTCGTGATCATGTAGTGTGGGTTCTTCTTCTTCTTCTTCTTCGTACGCTGTCAGACGTCAACTTGAATTTGTTCGAAGAAAGCAGCTGTCATCCTGAGGCTGTCAACACTGCAATAGAGCTTGTCTAGTGTTGCCACTGGCGATGGCCACATGTGCTTTCTCTGGTCCTCGTATGTCGGGCAGTTTTGCAGCAGATGTTCAGCGGTCATTTTCCCGGTACCACAAGTGCATTCGTCAGTGCCACATATCTTCAGTTTATTGAATAGATGGTACCTCAGTCTGTTGTGGCCTGTGCGGAGTCTGAAGACCACGACCTGCTCTCGTCTGTTCAGCTGGTAATAGGCATCATTTTTTGTGTAGCCAATATGCTCTGTTTCCCATTTGGCCATGTATCTGGCTCTAATAAACCTTTCGAACTCTTCGTAGGTCACACTAGAATCTGGTTGTGGTAGTCTTGCACCTTCTTTTGCCAGTCTGTCTGCCTCCTCGTTGCCTTGGATGTTGCAGTGTGATGGGACCCACTGTACTACTACTCTTTTTGGTGCGGACTGCTGGCATAGTTGATAGAGTACTGCTCTTAAATCATTAAGTTCAGTATTTTTCTGGCTTTTTAGTGCTGTAACCACGGCTAGGGTATCTGTAAACAGGACTATCTGGCTGTCATTGCTTTCGCCTGTCAGCATTGCTTCTACTGCAGCCTTCAGTGCATCTGCCTCCGCTCTGAAATTGCTTGAGAATTTTCCAGTTACCACTGACAGTGTTATTTTTCTACCATTTGTTAGGCTCAGGAATACCCCTGCCCCTCCGTTCTGTGTTGTGGGCATGGGCCCAGTCTATGCTTGGGTAGTTTTCCGCTATGTACCTCAGGGTTATGTCTCTTCTTTCTTTTTCAGTCTGGCTGTTCTTGTTTCCAATACCTGGTATATTTTCTACCACCTCCGGAATGATATGCTGCTTCCATGTGGGTTTGCGTACAGTAGGGATGGGCTTTGGTATTGTTATGGTGTTCATAGGGTCTTCGCTCATCTTTGCTTTGGCTATTTCTGCAAAGTTTCTCCGCTTTGGTTTCCCTTTTCCAAATCTGTTTAGTCTCTGATGCATTGGATGGTCTGTCAGTCTTCTTAGTTTCTCTGCTTGCTGCTTGGCTCTGCAGTCTCTTCTGTCGGTCATGGATTGCCGATTTGTAATCTTTTCAAGTTCTACAATTGGCGTTGACTTCAGGCCTCCTGTTATAACTCTCATGGCTTGGTTTTGAAGTTTGCTAATTTTATGAAAGTTCGCCTTTGCTGCTGTTGTCCATGCCGCAATGCCATACTCTAGAACTGGTCTCACTCTTCCAGTGTACAGTTTCTTGAGTATTTTTTCGTCTGCTCGGTGTGGGTTCGACTCCGCACTCCGCTGTCTTTTTCCAGGTACTTGATGCGGAGTCCTCTGCATCTCGTAGTCGCCCCCTATTCGTCTTGTCCTTGACTTACCACTGGGGTCGGACGGTTGGAGATAAGAGAGTGAGGATAAAAAGTAGCGCAGTTAATCCTTACTAAAAATAGCGCTAGCAAAATTAATTATGCCATCATCGTCTACGATGGACGGCGGCCTTTGCCTAGTTAGACAGATACTTATTTGACGGTAAAAGAAATTAATGTTTTGTATATGCGTCCAGGACTGTTTCCAAACCTAACAGGCACACGAGTTAATAGCTACAGACAGCAGGATTTCATAGAATAAGGACGGCGTGGGCTAGTGGTTAAGTGGCGCGGCTCACAACCCGAAGGTGCTTGGTTCCATCACAGCACCGGCCGTTACCCAGGGGAAGCAAACCCTTAGAAAGTCCAGGAGGAAGCAGCCTGTTACATAAAATACATGCCGAAGTCAGATGCACTGGGCAGACAGGCGCAAAATAAAAACCGAAGTGTAACGTACCCCGCCTTGGGGGATAGAGAAATAAAACAAACGCAAAACAAAAAAAAACAAAAAACAAAAAAAACAGGCAACAGGAAATATAGAACAGGGAACAGGGAAGACCAGATAACGGTGGACTGACGGTGGTAAATGAGTACCGCAGATGCGTGTAATAAATATAACTACAACCACCACAAATATATTGTGTATAACAAGACTCCACCACCTCCCACACCTCTTCCATGTCCTCTATCGACATAAGTGAACAGATCAGATGAGATGATGACTATCATTCAGTAACAATGTAGATAGCAGACTTGACAATATGTACCCAACATATCTGTAATCTCTAAATAGTGCTCCATGTTTTCAATTAACCATTTAAGATTTCTGATTCCAGTCAGCCAAAAGCAGTTTATTTCCTCACTGCATATTGCCTTGGAGTATCATGTTAGAGACCGCCATTTTTTTGCTCTCAATGGTGGACTCCAGATAGGACGCAAACCACATACCCGACCCATATGTTATCAGACACACAAACCACATACCCGACCCATCTATTATCAGGACGCACACCACATACCCGACCTATCTGTTATCAGGACGCGCACCACATACCGGACTTATCTGTTATCAGGACGCACACCACATACCCGACCCATCTGTTATCAGACACACAAACCACATACCCGACCCATATGTTATCAGACACACAAACCACATACCCGACCCATCTATTATCAGGACGCGTACCACATATCCGACCCATGTGTTGTCAGACACTCAAACCACATACCCGACCCATCTGTTATCAGACACACAAACCACATACCCGACCCATCTGTTATCAGACACACAAACCACATACCCGACCCATCTTTTATCAGACACGCAAACCACATACCCGACCCATATGTTATCAGACACACAAACCACATACCCGACCCATCTATTATCAGGACGCGTAACACATACTCGACCGATCTGTTATCAGGACGCACACCACATACCCGACCCATATGTTATCAGGACGCAAACCCACCACATACCCGATCCATATGTTATCAGGACGCGCACCACATACTCGACCCATCTGTTATCAGGACGCACACCACATACCCGACCCATATGTTATCAAACACACAAACCACATATCCGACCCATCTGTTATCAGGACGCACACTACATCCCCGACCCATCTGTTATCAGACACACAAACCACATACCCGACCCATATGTTATCAAACACACAAACCATATATCCGACCCATCTGTTATCAGGACCCGCACCACATACCCGATCCATCTATTATCAGGACGCACACCACATACCCGACCCATATGTTATCAGAACGCACACCACATACCCGACTCATATGTTATCAGAACGCACACCACATACCCGACCCATCTGTTATCAGGACGCGCACCTCATTCCCGACCCATCTGTTACCAAGCACGTGCACTATATACCCAGCTCATCTATATCTTCTTAGCAACTCAATATGCAGGCATTATTGAAGCAGCTTTGATATCTAATTTTTGTTACGTGAAGTCGGATCCGTACAGAGAATGTCAATGCAATGTTCTTAGCTCCAATACCCTTTGAGCAGCTGGAATTCTTTCTGTATCAACTTTTTGTAGATTTCGGACCTCGCAGACATGTACTGTGGCGAAATACACACACTGTTGAAGATTTGAGCTCCTGCCTTGTCTTTACTCATCTGCTGTATGGGTTTAATACGACTGTAGTTGAGCCATTCTGCTTTCATCCTATGTGAAATCTGCGGAAGTATCTTGTGACAACCCACAGGGAGAATGAAAAGATTTTCAAGCTCAAGCTGATGTTGATCGTCGGAGGAGCAGGAAACTTATGTCTAGGACTCTGATGTCTAACGTGCCCTTGTTTCCGAAATAATTAAAGTGATTAGCAACAGGAAAGCTGGAAATTTTATTGAGGTGCTGAAAGAAGTGGGCCAGTCAATGTCAGTCTTCCTGATGTATTTATTTATTATTCTGCCATCATCAACACTCTCTCGCTCGAGAAGGAGATAGACAGTAGGCTTGGCCCGCCTGATGACGAGAGTCTGGGAGTACACTGCACTGTCTCACTACACGAGGATCCGGGTCTATCAGATCTGCGTTCTTAGCACTCTCGCGTATAGAAGCGAGACTTGGAGCACATCTACTAAACAGGAACGGCGGCCAACATCTTTCACATGAGGTGTCTACGGCGTACATTGGGGAATGGGTGGCAAGAGAGAGTGTAACATAATACGGTCTTACAGAGAGCAAATACTCACAGCATGTACTCGATGTTGAGCCAGTGACGTCTACGGTGGTTGGGACATGTTTATCGAATGGAAGACGAGAGGTCGCTAGAGGATATCCTTTACGGACCGCTGGCCATTGGTGTTATCGGCCATCGGCCTCGGCACTGCTATTAAAGGACGTATGCAAGAGGGACATGAAGTCACGTGACATCCCATCCGAGGGCTTGCAAGAAATTGTTCGGGATTGAGCTATCCGGAGACAGTCAGTTGCAGGGGGCATAGTGACTGCTGACGCTAATTAAGATCTTCTCGCTGCAGAGAAAAGAGAAAGACTGAAGAGATCAAGGAACAGTCAGGCAAGCCAGCCTCCTCAGTATGGTTGTACGATCTGTGGCAGGGACTGCCACTTGCGTATCGGCCTTTACAGATAAAGCAGACAGTGTCGAAATACAGGAGACAGAGCTGGACAAAACTAATATGGCGCTACGCGCATGGTCTACAGGAGACAGAGCTGGACAAAACTTACATGGCGCTACACGCATGGTCTGAAGAGACTGGGACGCCTATGATGAGTCGATAGGAGTCTCAAACAACAACAACCCCCCCCCCCCTCCCCCGCCGTGGCCTGAATGACGGTATGGTTGATGGTCCACGGGCAGACCGCAGTCAAACCTAATAAGTAATTTGGAAAACTATGTTGTAGAATGCCCACAATTTAAACGGAACGTACATTTACGAAAAACTAAGGCTTTTAAAATTCAAATTTGCTCAGTACTTGCACTCCTATCGGCACATTTTCAGTAAATCAGCAGACCAAATCATAAGCCAGGCAGTGGTTAGAGCTCTAAAACAAACATCCCAAATCCCACCATGGAAAAAACCTTAGTCTCTTGAGATGGTAGAAACCATAGAGGGAATAGGGAAAAAGGGAACTCAGAAAGGAAATTTATCACAGAAGAATATCTTAGGAGAGTATACCCACCTGAAACATGGACACACGTATATACAGATGGCTCATCTAACAAAGCCACATTCAATGGAGGTGGAGGGGTCTATTACAGACTAAGGAATGGAGAAGAAAAAACTTGAGTTTTAACTACGGGAACATATTCCAGTAATTTCCGCGCAGAAGCAGAGGCACTGAAGGCCGCAGCTGAGCTTGTAATCCAAGATAAAGATATCCACCAAGATAACATAGTATTCCTGACTGATGCCGCGTCAGTAATAGCAGCGCTAAAACAACACAAAGATGAAGATCTCGAGCAATGTATGTTCTCTCTGACACAGCTCTCAGCAGAACACCCAAGGTTGGTCATACAGGGGACCCCATCCCACTGCAATATTGAAGGCAATGAAGCTGCAGACAAACTAGCAAAGAGTGGAGGAGCATCCCCACAAACAGACCTGAGTATCACATATAATGAGGCCAAGACCATAATTAAAGCCAACTTCAAGGTAAAATGGGCTGATCAACACCCGGACTTCCGAAAAGAAGACAGCTACTATAACTTAACTAGAGAAGAGCAAGTCATCATCTTTAGACTGAGAACTGGGCATACCAGACTCAAGAGTCATCTTTACAACAAAATGAGGATTGGGACAGATGACAGGTGCCCATGTGGGAGCATATCGTGGCCGTGGAACACATCCTACAAAGCTGCATGCTTACGCAGGAAAAGAAAGAACAATGCTGGCCTCGTGAGACAGATATGAGACAGAAGCTGTATGGAGATGAAACAGCCTTACAAACAACGGTGTCCTTTGTAAGAGAAACCGGAACCTTAATCTGAGGATGAACGAAGAAGAAGAAGAAGATTTTCAGTAAATCTGTGGCAGCTTAGCTGACAGCGGTTTTTTTCTGCAAGTACGTCAATGTTAGGTTGAGTGTCCTGAGATGATGGTAGTCAACGCAGTTACACAAGGGTCACAGGGGCGTCAGGGAGGAGTAGTATCTCTAGTGACAGACATGTGGTTCCCTATATTTGGTAGCTTATCCATTATTGGTCCTCACCTGGCACTCTATTCTCACGTGTGGCTCCACATAGCTGCCAGCATGCGACAGGAGCCCTACCCCGGGCAACGGTCTTGACATGACCGGCTAAACCAAGTGAGGGTAGCCGATGGGTCTAATAAATTCACGGTGACATAGGGCTTGTCTACCTAAGCATGTGAAGACTGGATTCGGCGGATTGTGCGGAAGAACCACTGGCTGGTCAACGTATAGCAAGGCGACTACCAGCAACTCGCTGTGGAGCGTTTGGGGCAAGGCTAGGCACAAAAGATTCACTTGGACGTCCACTGCATCCGGATTACTGCTCCGGTCTCCTTGATCATATCTTGCCACTGGATCGAATGAAATCAGGACGAGAAAGTGAGGCTGACGATGAGGAACTCACCCTAACTTAAATCTACTTCAAGTGATATTGTTATCTCATTATCCACTCCAGGATTGACAGAAGACAACGTGGTTCTCTTCGGAAACGATGGACAAACAACAACACATAATCAGTGCCTCAATCAGCATACCAATGCTAGGTTTACTCTCCTGAGATAGTCTAAGTGTTCCTGCCAAAGGTTATCTAGAAGGTTTGACCAGCTGTATTGACTATAACAACTGTCTTGTTTATCTGTATTGACTATAACAACTGTCTTGTTTATCTGTATTGACTATAACAACTGTCTTGTTTATCTGTATTGACTATAACAACTGGGTCTTGTTTATATGTATTGACTATAACAACTGTCTTGTTTATCTGTATTGACTATAACAACTGTTCACAAATATTATTGCAACAAAACGTGGCCATAAACTGTGTAGCTGCAGAAGAATACACCGGAAATGAATCGCCAGAAACTTGTAGAATACTAGAATGCCAATATCCATATACTTCTGTTTTAAAACAGCGTCACACTGAAGTCCGCAAGTTCCATCAGTATGCTCTTAGAATCGCTCTTAGAATCGCTCTCAGTATCCACAGCAAAACATGTAATAGATACTGCCTCCAAGTCTTTCAATCCAGAAACAAATTGTGCATTTAAGCTAGAAATAATGTCGATACTAAGAGTTCGATTTCAACTTTTCCAAAGAATTCGGAATGAAACAATGGAGCAAGATTCCAACATTCAGGGGTATTCATGTGATCAGCTATGTTTGTTCAGAAAATCCTGGTTACAGAAGACGTTTGAATAAAGAAATAAGAAACCTGTCAATCTTTCATTTTCAGGAACGGCTCAATCTCCTTCCTGCATGACAAAAAAACCTCTTTAAAACATGTCCAAGACGCAGCCTCTCAACTTCAGTCAGATACACGGACGGTGTGGTCTAGTGGTTAAGTGACACGGCTCACAATTCAAAGGTTCTGGGTTCGCTCCCCAATCACAACAGTGGTAGTTACCCTGGGGAAGCAAACCCTTACATAAAATGTTTATCGAAGTCGGATGCATTGTTCCGACCGCCGCAAAATAAAATCCTAGTTCATCACACACCGCTTTGGGCATTAGAGATCACACACCGCTTTGGGGAATAGAGATCACACACCGCCTTGAGAAATAGAGATCACACACCGCTTTGGGGAATATAGATCACACACCGCTTTGGGGAATAGAGATCAAACACCGCCTTGGGGAATAGAGATCACACACCGCCTAAGGGGAATAGAGATCACATACCTCCTTGGGGAATAGAGATCACACACCGCTGTGGGGAATAGAGATCACACACCGCTTTGAGGAATAGAGATCACACACCACCCTGGGGAATAGAGATCACACACCGTCTTGGAGAATAGAGAGATACGGCGACAGGTAAAGAAGAAACAAAAAGATGCAAAAGTTCTTCCTTTTCATTATTTTGTAGAAAGGAAATGCTGTACGTGACAGTTTTAACAAACAATATGCATAGCTTCCTTCACTTGTTGGTTCTTATCGCACAGAGCCTCTTGGTCTAAAATACAACGGATGTTTGTGAAATTATTCCCTTCTACAGCGAGACTATTCATTTAGGACTTTATTAACCCAACAACACCAGAGCACATTGCTGATGAACCGTCGGTTGCCATGGATACGAGTTTGTCCCAAGTTAATGCAAACTGTTCTAGGCACTCTTCGAGTTCATGAAATGTGGTACGTCTCGTTGTGGTACTATTCAGAGGTATTAAGTCTGGTAACACTTGAGTTTTATTGAGACTGGCATCTAAACATCGTATAAACACTGCCTACTGGGTGGCCTCGGATATACTCGTGTTGACGACAAGAAATATTGAAAATCTTTAAAGGTGTTACGAGTTTTGAGCAAATTGTACCATTACATTGTTCGCTAACTCAGCAAATCTGCATGCACAAGTATTAGCGGGTAAGCTGATGTCTTCAAATTGGTTGATGTTACTCTAGCGTACATTCTCGTGTTCTGTAAGAGGATCAACAGCTTGAAATTCTGTAAGTGACTATAAGGACTTAGCAATCATGGCACTTATTCTGTAAGTGACTGTAAGGACTTGCAATCATGGCACTTATTCTGTAAGTGACTGTAAAGACTTAGCAACCATGGCACTTATTCTGTAAGTGGCTATAAGGACTTAGCAATCATGGCACTTATTCTGTAAGTGACTGTAAAGACTTAGCAACCATAGCAATTATTCTGTAAGTGACTAAAAGGACTTAGCAATCATG
This sequence comes from Ariolimax columbianus, assembly GCA_036924085.1. Classification (NCBI taxonomy): domain Eukaryota; kingdom Metazoa; phylum Mollusca; class Gastropoda; order Stylommatophora; family Arionidae; genus Ariolimax; species Ariolimax columbianus. The sequence continues at coordinate 79,637,863 of JAVGWX010000011.1, read as the reverse complement.
GCACTTATTCTGTAAGTGACTAAAAGGACTTAGCAATCATGGCACTTATCAAGAAACTTGCATTTACTGCATCATCATTTGAATTATTAATGTTCGAAAAAGTATGTGGTTCATTGACAACGGCTAGTTTACCCATTCCTCATTCATTTCTCCAGTAACAACATTACACATCCGGTCATGCGCTGTATCGCTATTATATTGCACCTCAGCTTTTGTTTGGTACCTAATTAGGTCTTGAACTGTATCCTTAAACTTTGTGAACACAATACAAATAATCCCATTTATCTTCGAAAATTCTTTTCTCAACAAGTGCGATCTTTTTTAGACATCGGAGCCATTTTTCGAGGAATTTAATAAAAATAAATGCCGATCAGTACTGACTCTGTGCTTTAAAAACTATGTCAAGGAAACGAATCAATGCAGTCCATGACTACAAACTGCTTGACCTTTAGAAATGATGGTTCCATCAGTCACTACTGACAGTTAATATAGTAATGGGGGAAGGACTGGAGAAGGATGTGGACCAATACACAAACACTTCAGAAAATGCCACAGGAGGGTGCCCAAAATACCATGGGTAGCGAAAAGGAACTAAGCAGATATTCTAAGAGATATGGATATTGAGGAAAACAAATGGTAGAAAAATAACACTGTCAGTGGCAACTGGAAAATTCTCAAGCAATTTCAGAGCGGAGGCAGAGACACTGAAGGCTGCAGTAAAAGCAATGAAAGCCAGATAGTCCTGTTTACAGATGCCCTGGCCGTGGTTACAGCACTAAAAAGCCAGAAAAATACTAAACTTAATAATTTAATAGCAGTACTCTGTCAACTATGCCAGCTGTCCGCACCAACAAGAGTAGTGGTACAGTGGGTTCCATCCCACTGTAACATCCAAGGCAACGAGGAGGTAGACAGACTGTTAAAAGAAGGTGCAAGATTACCACAACCAGACTCTAGTGTGACCTACGAAAAGTCCAAAAGGTTTATTAGGGCCAGATACATGGCCAAATGGGAAACAGGACATACTGGCTACACAAAAAATGATGCATATTACCAGTTGAACAGAAGAGAGCAGGTCGTGGTCTTCAGACTCCGCACAGGCCACAACAGACTGAGGTACCATCTATTCAATAAACTGAAGATAGGTGGCACTGACGAATGCACTTGTACTACAGGGAAAATGATAGCTGAACATCTGCTGCAAAATTGCCCAACATATGAGGACTAGAGAAAGCACATGTGGCCATCACCAGTGCCAACACTAGACAAGCTCTATGGCAGTGTTGACAGCCTCAGGATGACAGCTGCTTTCTTCGAACTAATTCAAGTTGACGTTTGACAGCGTACGAAGAAGGATATTGAGGGAAATTTACTGGTTTACAATTTCTTGTCTAAAAAGCTAAAATATTTTTGTCGCATCAAACGTCATAATGGCCTGGAGAGAACGATATTGGGGGGAATAGTTCCGGGAAAGTGGGGCAGGGGAAGACCGAGGAGAAGCTGGACATAACGGAGGTCCTGAAGATGACAGCGACAGATGCGGGAGTTCTGGCTAGAAATCGAGACTCTTATAGATCGGTTGTTGTGAGAGCGAAGTTCTGTAAAGGACATTGTACATTATGATGATGATGATGATGAGAACGACTAGGGCCGGAGGAGAAGAGATGTGATCTCCTCCCATTAAAACTAAAACACAATTTAGCTTCATAATTTGTAACAGAACTATCAAGTAAAGACAATAATTTAACGATGCGTATTCCATCATAAAATACATCAGAGGTTTACGTACGTGTTTAATGACGGGATATGAATTGTTAAATGTAGTCCAAAGGACAGGCCACGGATGTAAACGCTGTGCCGAATTTCTTATTGAAACCTACCGACGAGAATATCAGTTGGATTGCATTAAACTAAAATTTGTTTCACATTCGCTGTTTGCTTACTTAGCACTCTTGATTTGTGTTGTTTCTGAAGAAAAAAAATGTTTTATACGAAATGTTTTTTAAAAATTTGTTTAAAAAAAAATTATATGTTTTATAAACGACATCACTAAATGTTGCCATCAGCACGTCTCACTCAGCTTACACGCAGATTATTTCGGTGTATGGACAGCCCCAGAACATCCAACAATAGCCTCATACCCTCCAAGAGACAGTAGGGAAGGTCGAGAACTGGACAGAGTGGATCACATATTTATTTTTGTACATTTTACTGACAGTGTGTGCTCAATTTGTTTCGTAATCCCACATAAAGCATAACTACGCTAACTCTAATCTGTGTCACTTTTAGAGACTACGTCGTACTTCTAATTAACATGCACGGTCTGATCTAGATAGGTTATCTATCTATCTATCTATCTATCTATCTATCTATCTATCTATCTATCTATCTATCTATCTATCTATCTATCTATCTGTCTGTCTGTCTGTCTGTCTGTCTATCTGTTTCTCTGTCTGTCTGTCTGTCTGTATATCTGTCTCTCTGTTTGTATGTCTATCTATCTGTCTCTCTGTCTGTCTGTCTATCTATCTGTATGTCTGTCTATCTATCTATCTATCTATTTGTTTCTCTGTCTGTCTATCTATCTGTCTATCTGTCTGTATGTCTGTCTATCTATCGATCTGTCGATTTATTTATCTGGCTATCTGTATATCTATCTATCGATCTATCTATCTATCTATCTATCTATCTATCTATCTATCTATCTATCTATCTATCTATCTATCTATTTATCTATCTATCTATATATATGTCTATCTATTTGTATGTCTGTTAGTATGGCTGTTAGTCTGTCTGTCTGTTAGTCTTTTAGTTAGTCTGTCTGTTAGTCTGTCTGTTAATATGTTAGTCTGTCTCTTAGTATGTCTGTTAGTCTATATGTATGCCTGCCTGTCTGCTTGCCTGTCTGCCTATATGACTCTTTACATATCTACCTATATATCTATCTTCAGTTCACTTATGTCGTTAAACATGGTGGAGAGGTGTGTCCTCCTTTTTTCATATTTTTTGGCACGTGAAAATCCACTGATGACTTGCCAGGTCATTCCCAGCATCTGTTAGCTCCTAGAATATACGACCGCCTATTTTTGAGACTGGTGGAGGTGGAAGCGTAAATTTAAGCAAGGTAGACCCTCAGCCGGTCAGGCGCTTTCTGAGCTGCTCCGCTAACCACATAATCAAGATCTGATGTTATAGCCACACAGTTCCCTTTTTGCGATATATTCTCTGTGGGGCGAATATCCCTAGAATAATTTGAGTAGATTTTTAACTTGACTTTTGTCCGAACAGCGGCCATTAGGCCTACTCTTTTAGATTTCCAACTGCTAAAGTATTTTTAACATGCGCGCCACTGCACACGGGTGTCTGTTTTCATTACTCATAGATCAGAGGAAATATTTACCGGATGATCCACGTTTAAAAATATCGGTCTCCATCGTGATTTGAACCCGCGACGCCCAGCACCCAAGGCGAACACCTTTCCTCGAAATCACTGGGTCACCTTTATGTTACGATTCATCTAATAAAATAATAAATCATCTCTCGTCTCAAAATCACATCGCATGGAAGCCAGAACTTTAAATATTCACCAACAACGTAAATATTGGCGTTTTGTGAAGAACTCTCAATTAAATGAAATCTGAAAACCCACCAGAAGTTTCATCATATTTACTGCTCCAAGAACCGAAACAGCTTCGCAATGTGATAGTACGCATGATATGGGTTAGTGGCCGGTTTGGGACGTTCATGGAGTCGTGCAAATTCTCCTTTTATAGAAAAACATTCCATATACTCTTGTGCAACCTTTATTATCCCTCATCAGATGCTGAATCACCAATCATGCCTCGGGCTACAGACTTTGCAGACCTGATTAGTTCCACGGGCCATGAGTTTGAGACGTATGGTCTCCAGGTGTGTTTCACAACCCTGTTTTAGCTACGTCAACTTTTCAAAATAAACATTTATAACTCGTAAAACAATCATACCAAATTAGATTAGCAGTTTTTGGAAATTATGAAATAAAAGACGATGTGACAAGTAGTTTATTTTTTAATATTGTTCAAATATATATTTTTCGGCGTATAGTTACGGTCCCCACAAGCTAGATATGGTGATAGCAATATGACACAACGATGATATCTATATTTTGAAACCACTTACTAATGAACATGGATGTAATCCCTGCGCATCACGTGACTAGTTAATTGACCAATATCTGGTTCTATTTCAGTTAATTGAAGTATCGAGTTCCTCTGTCACTGTCACATTTTTGCGATCGATTACGCTGTTGTTTGCAGCAACATCACTGCTGAAGTAACCTTTATCCCTTTTAAATATGATGTTGGAAATGCTGTAATACGCAGTTTCATTTCTTGCCAAAGACGAGGGAGGATAAGACAGGCTAATCTGGATAAAAAAAATGTTTTGCGATGATTATAGTTAAACCGTGCTTTTGCCTCCAAGTAATTTTGTAGCTCAATAAGCTCTTCTTGAAGACGTTGGGTTAACACGTTCTACGTCTGTTTCAAACGGATCAGCCACTCATTTTGGTATTTTGAGTTCCTGCAAATCAATCAATCTAACAATCATATCATTTTTGAAAGCCTATAAAGGTAGCAATATATTTCCAAATCTGCATCTTCGAACCTGCCCTTTGTAAATGCTGTAAAAGTGGAAAGAAAAAGTTGACTGAAGTTATTTTTAACCAATTCCGATTTGTCGATGAATCCCAAGATAGTTTATTTCACTTAGATAAGACTCGCGTTGTGTCTCTGCATCTAAATGATAGACCACATCATTTCGCAATAATTGACTAAGCTGTTCTTTCATTGAATCAAGAAACTCCACAACAGTATCAAACAATGCCCAAAACGCCGTCCAACAACTGCCTGTGGACAGCGATTGTCATTTCATGTGTAGAAGATTAGCAGTATCATTATCAGTACATAATTTACTAGATAATCTATTGTTCCATGAATTGTTTCGGTTTTATTAATAGCACTAACTACTACACTCGCTGATTTGTTGATTCTGTCGCTAAGTTTGTTGGCTACTTAGTGCTTTCGGTAATTGAACAATAAATTATTAAAACATTTAGTGTCACATTTCTTAGGTGGACTAGATAACCACAATGACGACTAACCATAGCTGAAAAGACATGTGTAGCACGCGTTTGGCAATGGAAACAGGAATGGGTTGTTGTTTTTTTTGGTTTTTTTTTGTAATGAAATATTTCTCAATGATTCAACTCATTTATTAGCTTTTTGGCATTTGATGTTAGTAATTTTGAGAAAAACATTTCCTTCATGACTTGTTTCTTTCTTTACGAATCTAGCATGTGCTAGCAGCAAGGTCTAATTGTCACTTACTGTGCTTTCATTAAGTTGTGAAACAAAGTCGGTGATGAAAGTCACGATACTGTTGATTGTTGACATTAGTTGACATCTCATCAATTCTTCTAGGCATGGTATCATTGCCCAATGGACTAGAGGTCAATATGTCACTTGACAGTATCATTGCCCAGTGGAATAGAGGTCATTGCTTCACTTGACTATCATTGCTAAATGGACTAGAGGTCAATATGTCACTTGGCAGTATCATTGCCCAGTGGAATAGAGGTCATTGCTTCACTTGACTATCATTGCTCAGTGGAATAGAGGTCAATATGTCACTTGGCAGTATCATTGCCCAGTGGAATAGAGGTCATTGCTTCACTTGACTATCATTGCTCAGTGGAATAGAGGTCTTTGCTTCAATTGACAGTAGCTTTGGTCAAAGGAATATAGGTCATTACGTCACTTTAAAGTATCATTACTCATTGGAATTATCTCATTGCCTCACTTGGGTATATTTCTCACGTTATACTAATCACCTCTTGTATCATTTGCATTTTCTATCCAAAATGGAATTGATAAACCAGTTCTCCTCTATGCTCAACTCTTGACCTCTTGTATAGCTGGTAATATTAATTCTCTCCAATACCTTAGAGCTTACCACATTTTGCAATCGTTTGTGCTATTCTGTAGCATGCAATGCGATGTTAAGCCTTCAGAATAAAAACTGTTTTAATAAATACTAACAACCGGGTTACAGCTTACAAACTTCTATTTTCAATTCTACAAGCAAGAAACGTTTTGGCCAACATATCAGCGTTCTTCTTTGTAAAATTGTCATTCTATCTCGTCGGTTTAATTGCTTCATTTAAAAAAAACACACAATGACAAAACATTAAAAACGTGTCATTTGTCACGGAAGCTGCAAGACAAAATATCGAATAATCAACAGAATGCTGTCAAGTATCTACATTTTCTATTTTGCCTGTGACATCTTAAATATACAACATGTTTTTTTATGAGAAGAAATCAGGTTGACGCAGGCTGAAACAATCAGTTTGACGCAGGCTGAAACAATGTTCTGTTGATTGTGTCATTTACAGGTGTGTCTACGTTTCTCCAAAGTCAATCTCAATTAAATTTTAAATAATGTTACCAGATAATGTTACCAGATAATATTACCAAATATTGTTACCAAATAATGTTACCAGATAATGTTACCAAATAATGTTACTAGATAATGTTACTAAATAATGTTACTAGATAATGTTACCAGATAATATTCCCATATAATGTTACCAAATAATATTACTAGATAATGTTACCAAATAATGTTACCATATAATGTTACCAGATAATGTTCCCAGATAATGTTACCAAATATTGTTACCAAATAATGTTACCAAATAATGTTACCAGATACTGTTACAAAATAATGTTACCAGATAATGTTACCAAATAATGTTACCAAATAATGTTACCAGATAATGTTCCCAAATAATGTTACCAAATAATGTTACCAGATAATGTTCCCAAATAATGTTACCAGATAATGTTATCAAATATTATTATCAAATAATGTTACCAAATAGTGTTACCAAATAATGTTACCAGATAATGTTACCAGATAATGTTACTGCTTACTTACTCTCCGCTACTCAGTGCTGTTTGTACCGCTATAGCCCACAACTACGTTTCCATCGATCTTTATCTAGGCTATGGAGGTCCAGTTGATAATAAGCTTTCCTTCTGACTATCGCGGATGTGGTTGTGGAGTGCAAGAGGGTCAGACCTACACTTTGGAGGTCTATCCCGCGAAATATTTCCGCCTCGAATGTATCAGACTGCTGTCGACCTGATCCAGCGGTCATTCCTTTCTTCTGAGAGATTACTGCCGACCTACTCCAGCGGTCATTCCTTTATTCTGCGAGATTACTGTCGACCTACTCGAGCGGTCATTCCTTTATTCTGAGAGATTACTGTCGACCTGCCCCAGCGGTCATCCTTTCGTCTGAGTGTGTGACCTGCCCCAGCGGTCATCCTTTCGTCTGAGTGTGTGAGCTGCCCCAGCGGTCATCCTGTCGTCTGAGTGTGTGACCTGCCCCAGCGGTCATCCTGTCGTCTGAGTGTGTGACCTGCCCCAGCGGTCATCCTGTCGTCTGAGTGTGTGACCTGCCCCAGCGGTCATCCTGTCGTCTGAGTGTGTGACCTGCCCCAGCGGTCATCCTTTGGTCTGAGTGTGTGACCTGCCCCAGCGGTCATCCTGTCGTCTGAGTGTGTGACCTGCCCCAGCGGTCATCCTGTGGTCTGAGTGTGTGACCTGCCCCAGCGGTCATCCTGTCGTCTTAGTGTGTGACCTGCCCCAGCGGTCATCCTGTGGTCTGAGTGTGTGACCTGCCCCAGCGGTCATCCTGTCGTCTGAGTGTGTGACCTGCCCCAGCGGTCATCCTGTCGTCTGAGTGTGTGACCTGCCCCAGCGGTCATCCTGTCGTCTGAGTGTGTGACCTGCCCCAGCGGTCATCCTGTGGTCTGAGTGTGTTCTGCCCACCAGTGTTTTGCCTGATTACTGTAAACAACTGCATCGCTTGTCAATGATAATTGGCGTAAGTGGGATTTGTGAAGCTCTCGCGTGCGCTGGCAGGGAAGAGCAATGCCGACAATGAGTCTACCGAGTGGGACCTGGGTGACTCACAGTTTGTTCTCCCTTACTTAATGTTTACGCCTTTTAATATTACTCGAAATGGATGATAAATAGCACGTAAATAGGTTCACTAGGGTCTACAATATTGTTTCTTCATTATTGTCTCTCAAACTCAATGACTGGCATATCATGATCAATGTCCCCCAATAGGCAAAATGTGCGCCCCCACCCTGCCGCCAATAATTATGATAACGCCCCCCCCCCCCCTAAAGTTTCCAACACGCCCCCACTAGAGGTAGGGAATAGGGTGGGAAGTGCGGCAGGGAACCCCCTGAAAAACAACGGGGAAGAGCAAATCTATTGTAGTTTAAACGTCAGGTTAGAAATCTTTTCTCTATTTGGACCCCGGTAGCACACGGGCTCGGCCAGCTAGTACTAATTTCAATACGAAAGCTAGACACAAGTTTTTTTTATATGTGCTAGAATCGGTATGAACATTGCTCTAGATCAGTGATGGCCAGTTGAATGGTGACTGAGTGCCAGATTATGGTCACGGTAGCATCAGAGACCAATACCAGCCTTAAAGGTTACGTTATGAGATTTAACATTAAATACATAAGGGTCCCCAGTGGACTCGAGGTAAGGTATTCGCCTCTGGTGCTGGATGTCGCGGGATCAAATCACGACGGAGACCGGGATTTTTTAACGTGGATCATTTCCGGTAAAACATTTCCCTGTTCTCTGAATAGTGAGATCAGATATCCGTGTGCATTGGCACGCACGTTAAACATCCCTTGGCATTGGAAATCGAAAAGAGTAGGTTTAACGGCCACTGGTCTGGCAAAATTCCAGTTAAAAATGTACTCAAATTATTTTCGCCCCATAGAGAAAATGTAGCAAAATGATGACTGTGTGTCTATAACGGCATGTCTTGGTTATGTGGTTAGTGGAGCGGCATAGATGGCGCCTGACAGTCTGCGGGTCTACCTTGCTTTAATTTACGCTTCCACCACCACCAGTCCCAAAAATAGGCAATGGTATATTTCTGGAGCTACCAACCTAACGGTTGGTAAAAGATACTGGGATTGACCTGGTAAGTTACCAGTGTGTTTTTCGCCTACCAAACAATATGAAAGAAAGAAGGTCATGCCTCCCCACTGTGTATAACGACTCGAGTGGACTGAAGATAGATATATAGACATAATGAATGTTTTGTTTTAATTTGTTTCATAATTTGTAATAAGAACTTAAATTATTTATCTCAAAAATATCTTGCCATGTTATATCAACGCGAATGGTGTGGCTTACCAAAACTTTTCACCAGTGATTTGAAGTCCACTTCCCTTTGTGACGTAGAATTTCTAAGGATATGGGATAATATAGAGTCAGTTAGTCTCTTTCTCGTCTTGGATTTGATGAGCTTTATGGCAGAAAATGTCTCACGAAGGTGTGTACTTCCAATTATACAAATACAGCACACTTTTAGTGCCCCTTTTCTTGAAAGTTGGTAACGTTCCTTTGGTTGTAATTTCCAGAAATCAGCTACAGCAGCATCTGTTGTGTTCAAGAATGGTTCACATTGGAGTTTTAAAAAACTGTAATCGTAATTCTACTGGTCTGCACTCCAATGTGCACGTGAATGTGTTATTAAAAAGTTCCATTTGTGGAAGATACATCTCAAAATCGATCAACTCTCAAACTCAGAAATCAAGTTCAGTGTCGTGTGTAATGTTCTGAAGTTAACAGTGTCTTCGTCAGACAGCTGTCTACAGCAAGGAAAAGGAACCAAGTTATTCTTTATCGAAGACAGTTTAAATAGATTCATTTTCTTTTTGAGCAATCAACATAACCTATCAGTTGAAAAAAGTATTGCCTTTTTTTCTTTGTAACTGTAAATTGAATACATTCAAATGATTTGTTAAATATGTTAGAAATGATAAGTTCTGAATAAAATGAATATGTTTGAGTTTATTTTGAAGATCAGTTGAACGTAGTAAGTTGTCTCGAAGAAAGGTAAATATTTCATCCTTCAGTTCATAAAATCTGACTTAACATTTTCCTCGACAGTCATCTCACCTCAGCATCGTATACAGAATGCACTTCCTATACAACGCAAAGATTTTTATGTACGTCAGAGAGCTCTTTATTCCTCTGATCAAATTCCTTATTTGCTCGAGAGGGTCATTGTGTCATTTACGTTCATGGATTTTGCACAAATGAGCTATGCAATGTAATGTAGGAAAGTCAATTTTGTTTTCTTCAAAAGTCCAACAAAACCAGTATTATTCCCAACCTTGCAACCATCGGTGCAAACAGCAAGCATTTTGAACTGTAGAAAACATGTCATCTTATTAACTTGTACCATGCAATGAACAAACTTTCAGTGATTCTTCAAGAACAGTAAAGTCTTCCTGAATGACTTAAAAAGAAATAAGAAGCTGGCTAGTGTCTGTCACCGATAGACTGTACAGTCTGTACCTTCATCAATCGCCAGTGCAAAGTATGGACAATTAAAGAGTTCAAGTGCTGAGACAAATACAAACTAATATCTTCTGTTCAATTAGTTAGTTTGTTTTGAAGAAGGTACAGATTGAAATTATTTTACTACTTTTTCTTCTTCGAGTCAGCGTGGTATATGCGTGAAACGTCCGTTTCACAATCCCAACGCACTGGCGTTCAAATCTCTCTTTGTCCAGTTTAGCTAACACGAAGGTTTCTTTCTATGTGCGATATTTTCTCGATATTTTCTCGATATTTTTTTTGTGTGTGCAAGTATAAGCAAATTACCACACTGTTTGTGCCAACAAACTTATAAGAGCCAAATAGGCTGACGGATGCAAGAATCGACGTTCTGTAAAGGACAAACTTATAAGAGCCAAATAGGTTGACGGATGCAAGAATCGACGTTCTGTAAAGGACACACGACTGACATTTTTACACCTTTACACCAACGAACGCTTCTGTCATTTGAGCTGCACACGTTTTGACACACTCTCCATCAGCTTTTTTTTTTTTTTTTTTTTTGTTTGTTTGTTGCTTGTGCAAGCTCATAATTAATCACATATGACGTCATTAGCGATTATTCCTAAATCTTATTTGCTAGTTAAAGAGTAAGATCAGTGTGCAGATTATGAAAGAGTACAGTTCCTCTACTAACTCTACAACTTTTCATCCATCACCAACACAGTTACATTTACAACCACGTTCTGCAGATGTTATGGGGAAAAATCATGATATTTTCCTTTCAATTCTTTTTCTTCTTTTTGTGAAACCAATTCCTGTCCAGTCAGATATGATTACTTGATGTGAAATAGCTAGCTACATCTTCTTATTTTTGGCGTCAAGCCAAAAACTATAGTCCGTCTTTTACTTTTTTTTTCTTTTTTTTCCCCACAGTTTTTCTTGAAATTTTGTCTGCAAGTAAAGATCAGTTCTTTGGATAAGGGTTCTTTTTCGTTTGTTTTTAAGAAATTGTACAATGTTGTTGATAGGTGCGTGCAATAACAGAACAGGCTTAACCGTATAGTACAACTCCAACTTACTTGATACAGATAATCTATGAAGTACAACTCTAACAGCAAAAAACTGCTGCCCTGTTTGTGTGGCTGGGAACAGCCAAACTTTAGGAACGCAGCTTTTCTAACAAAATAGTTTTTTTGAAGATACATGAACTTTGCCATGCAAACCCACTTAACAAGAAAAATACCGAAATTACTCAACCAAGTGAGGATCGGCTCAAAGAGACCCACTGGGCGGAAAGAGCAGTGCTTCCTGTAGGTAGCTGTACTGCAATGAGGAGACGGTGAGCTGACAGCTGCCTTTGTTAGAGCTATTGATGTGGATATGTTATGACGAACGAGAAGAACAGCAGAATGTAACAAACGGAAGGACTACCATGTTAAAAGGGCGAACTTTGTCTGCGGCAGTTGAAACAAATATGTAAATACATTCTTTGTAAACATTCTGAAACAGGAAAAAAACCAAATGAATGAAGAAATTGGGACGATTTATCGATTTTAGAATGTATAAGCACAATGACATTTGTAGACAAGAAAGCATGCATGGCACAAATCAATATTTAATTACGCAAGGCGTCCATGTTCGATACCTTCACTCGCAGCATCTCCATTTCCCTTTCTCTGCTTACGTGATTCAAAATCACAATTCCAATTGTCGCATTCATAATTACAATGTCGTTTTTGTCGTTAGCATAATTAACCCGTCTAAACTAATTCATGTTTTTAAACATTCTCTTTGTTTTCAGAGCCACTCTGACTTTTCTGGTGTAAGTAAGCCACACGGAGATGAAAGACTCTGATTGCTTCAAATACGAGAGAGCTCTCAAGATTGTATCACAGGACTTCACATATTTCAGGTTAATTTTTTTCATAGTCATATATGACCGGGAATATCAGATAGTTACTTTCTATTCGGTAAATTAGATCATTCTTATAACATTGATAGGGGACGGCGTGGGCTAGTGGTTAAGGACACGACTCACAAGCAGAAGGTGCTGGGTTCGATCCCCATCACAGCACCGGTCGTTACCCCGGGGAAGCAAACAATTAGAAAATGCAGGAGGAAGCAGACCCTTACATAAAATGAATGCTGAAGTTGGATGCGCTGGATCGACAGGCGCATAAATAAAACCACAGTGCAACGCACACCGCCTTGGGGATTAGAGAAATAAGACGAACACAAAAATCAATAAAGTTACATTTATACTATTAAAGGCAAAGGTAATCTCATACTAGGCACTGTTGTCAGGGATGAAGTGATAGACATCATCGTACTAGGCACCTGTTTCTGAGGTCGAGTGACCAGCCCTCTTTCAAACTGTCCATTCTAAAAGTAAATTGAGCGTGTATTTCCAGCTGGGTAGACAGAAGCGTTTCGAAAATAGAAAGTAAATTTCACTCATTTACCACAAGAAATAAGCGCTTTAGCCACTCTGTCACTTAGACTCACATACTCCTGTCTTTACACTTAATGTCTGTGGCTTCCCTTCTTGACATGCCAATCTAATGTTCCCGGAGTCTATTTTAAGATACAGTCTTCAATTTTAAAGAAGCATGTGGCCGAATGGTTTGGACATCGAACTTTTGACCATGTGGACACGAGTTCAAATCTTGGTAAGGCATAGGTCTTTTATTTTAATCAGGAGTATAGAGTAACAACTTAGCATGTACGCTGTGTGAGGACTACAAGGACGATCGGCTTTTATACCCATAGCTTCATGAATCCTCCTCTTGCACTTCAGTAAACATTGTATTAAAAGTTTGACTGGTTTTCCTTCCGGGTTTCAGAAAGATTTATCTAGCTGTATGTAGCTAATGCGTCAGATAGATTTATCTAGCTGTATGCATCTAATGCGTCAGATAGATTTATCTAGCTGTATGTAGCTAATGCGTCAGAAAGATTTATCTAGCTGTATATAGCTAATGCGCCAGAAAGATTTATCTAGCTGTATGTAGCTAATGCGTCAGATAGATTTATCTAGTTGTATGTAGCTAATGCGTCAGATAGATTAATCTAGCTGTATGTAGCTAATACGTCAGATAGATTTATCTAGCTGTATGTATCTAATGCGTCAGAAAGATTTATCTAGCTGTATGTAGCTAATGCGTCAGATAGATTTATCTAGCTGTATGTAGCTAGTGCGTCAGATAGATTTATCTAGCTGTATGTAGCTAATGCGTCAGATAGATTTATCTAGCTGTATGTAGCTAATGCGTCAGATCCAAATGATTTTTTGCATGCAGCCTTAGAATATCCATGACGTTAAGTAATTTTTTTTTTTTCTCTAAGAAATGTTATGTATTTTTACAAATGTATTCGTTAGGCTATATTAAAAGCAACCTCGGTGAATTTGGCATAATGTTAACATGTATACGGTACACAGTCGCGTTTTAAAAAAATATATGTCTTCACATTCAAATAGGCTGAGTAAAAATCAAATTCACGATTATCCCGTTCACAATGCAAACATTTCATTTTGTCGAATGCGGAACACAACCAAGGTCATTCATGCGAAACTGTCGTTCAGTTATAGGTATATACCGATGTTATAGTTTGTGGAATCGTTATTGTTATATACAGTTATTTTTTCAAAAGTTACATTGAAATCAATTTCAAAATGAGTTTGATATGTACATTTATAACTTTGCAGAATGTTTCCGTCTTACGATTCAAGTTTTTCCGCAGTGAATCTAAGATGGGTCATTTATATTGCTATATTCATGACCAAGAGAAACGAACGCAATTGGCGCTTGGTTTGGAAAGATCATCCTTTTACCAATGTCATAAAACGGGAAATTGTGAAATTGTTGACGAAAATCAACTTGTTACCCTCCGGAAACTAAAATTAACATTTCAATCCGACTGCAGTATTGAAATTTCAAAAAGTATTCTTTGTAAAAATGTAAGAGCCGCCGGTTTTACTTTGAGGAAAATTTAAGGCGGTAGGAATATTATATGTGAAAAGCCACATTTGATTGCTGTCAGAAGCAAATACCTGAGACAGATACGTGAACGGCGTAGGCAAGGTTATGATATTGTATACTTGGAGGAGTCCTGAGTCAATGCTCACCACAATATGGAAAAGAATGGCAATCATTTGACGGTGAACAGAAAAGACAAATTGCAAGCAGCAAAGGGTAGCGCATTATACTAATGTTTTCCGAAAGCAGTAAACAAGTACCGATGTTAGAGACTACCCCACTGAAATGAATGGATGACGAATGATCTGCTTCCAATTCCGGATAGACTGCCATTCCTAGTAATGGATAATGCATTTTATCACAATGCAACATCAGAGGAAGACAAAGTACCAACTGCATCAAATACAAAAGCTCAAATTAGGACATGACTGGCTAGTTAAGAAAAAAGTGAGTTTCGACGACAGGTATTTGAAGGCCAGATTGTTGCAGCTTGTGAGGAAAACAAATAAGACAAAAGTGTTACATATTGACAAAATCATTGAAGAGTACGGTCACACGTCTCTGTGACTACCTGCATATCATGCTCATCTAAACACTACAGAGCTTGTGTGGGATAAAGGTCAAAGGACAAGTTGCTGAACAAAACAGGACATTTAAAATGTGTGATGTTGAGGTGCTGACACGCGAGTACCTTTCAAAAATAGACGTTCAGTTCTGGAAGAAGTGTGTTGAACATGTGCTCCGGGAAAAAGAACAGTAATGGCAACGAGATTCATAATAATCTGTCAGGCCTGTAACCTGGCATCTCACACTAACCCAATTGAATACAAGGATTCCAAGGCAACGAGGAGGCAGACAGACTGGTAAAAGAAGGTGCAAGACTACCACAAACAGATACTAGTATGACGTACGAAGAGTCAAAACGGCTTATCAAAGCCAGATACATGACCAAATGGGAAACCGAACATACTGGTTACACCAAAAACGATGCCTATTACCAGTTGAACCGAAGAGAGCAGGTCGTTGTCTTCAGACTTCGCACTGGCCACAATAGACTGAGGTACCACCTATTCAACAAATTGAAGATAGGTGGTACCGACGAATGCCCGTGCGGTACTGGTAAAATGACCGCTGAACATCTGCTGCAGAACTGCCCGACATACGAGGATCAGAGAGAGCAGATGTGGCCATCACCAGTGGAACTGCAAGACAAGCTGTATGGCAGTGGCGACAGCCTCAGGATGACCGCCGCTTTTTTCGAAAAAATAATTGTTACTGTCTGACTCCGTACGAAGAAGAAGAAGAATACAAGGATTCTATTTCTCCAGTAAATGGAACCGAAGCAACAGACCAGGCCAAAACAGGCAACCTCAGCTTCCCATGGCACAGGTGGCTGGATGATGAAATACACGGACTATGTACCAATGTTGTAATTTGAGCACCATGAGTGGATGATCTATATCCACTCAGGTAGTTCATCATTGAGTTCCAAGAATAATGATGTTTCGTATTTCATCATTGGCTCTTTCCGTCTTGTCAGACGATAGTAATTGTGACTTGAAAAAAGGTATGGAACTACAGTCCTGACGGTACCAATGTGACTGGTAAGACCAATCTGAGCAGAGAAGTCTTCCACGGTGTGTGCAAGGAAAGTCAGAACCGTTTTGTATTTACATTGTCATTTATTATGTTGACATAATCATGTATGGTAACTACAAGGTAACTTGTTTTTCTAACTCAGTCCTATATACCATAAAATAGTCATGTATTCTGTTTATGTATTTGTACATTTTTTTAAAAACTGATATGGTCTTCTGTGTTTATTTCAAGATAAGGCTTCAAAGAGTCACAAGACAGGGCAACATACATGCGCTGACGACGGATCAATCTGCGTTTCTTTTTAGTTACATTCCAGCACAGTCCTGAATGTGTTGCTCCATCTAGCACAGACTAGCAAGAATATCTTGTTCGTTCATGTGGCTTGACATGAAAACATGAATATTTCGAGTGGACTATACTACTGAAAGATCGTGGAATAAGATAATAGGCCACGTGGAACTGAATGTTGATGATGTGTCCTTTTATATCAAATAACACGTAACAAGCCAGCAGTGATTGTGTCATTTCATTGTCTGTCCTCGACTGGCCTCGGTGTTTCGGATCGATCATTGCCCCCCGCCCCTCTCCCAAAGTGATCCAGGCTCCCGATCCGTGGGGCACATCGCTACTGTAACGCCAGTTTGGTATAATGACTAGTTCTTTCAGGAAATGCAACAACGACAACGAGGGAACTCCCCAGGTTGTGTTGCCTTTAGTGCAAGTGTTAGAAAAACAAGATGAATCTGGGAAAGGAGACAACACTGACGTGCAAACACGGATAAACGATAACGGAGGTGAAGAGGGTGAAAGAAGAATTGTAAAGGTGGAGGTGAGTAAAAGAAAGCAAGCTAAAAAATCTTCTGAATCGCCCATATCTCCAAAAAAAATAAACACTAGAGTCAACATCCGGGACATCATCAAAGGGAAGAAATCTTCCAAAAACGGATACCCAGGCATGTTTTCTCATTCAATGGAGGTGGAGTATTCTCCCTCCACGTCAAATTCTGCACCGTTCATGGAATCTCGCGGCGTAAGTGCGGCCATAGATAGGACTTACAATGCAATGCTGCAGAACAAAGTTATCAGTTCCAGAATTCATAGCAAACCTTCTCTTCAGGGGCGTATTTACAATTTTCTAGAGCGACCAACAGGATGGAAGTGTTTCATCTATCATTTCACTGTGTAAGTATCCAAGCATGTGATATATATCTGTCCGAGTATGTCTGTGTGTTCGTGTGTGTACATTTATGTGTGCGAGCATGTATGTGTGCGAGCATGTATGTGTGCGAGCATGTATGTGTGCGAGCATGTATGTGTGCGTAAAAGCATTTGGGTGCATGGTAACTTTCAATTCATTCATTTGTACCTTTCTTCTCCAAGCGAAGTATAGGGCCATCACTACAACTGGTCCACTTACAGAAAGCTGTTTGGCACCGAGGTATACTGGTGGTTAACTGTATGGCACCGAGATATAATAGGGGATCAGCTCTTTCGCACCAAGATATACTTGGGGGTCAGCTGTTTGGCACCAAGATATACTGGGAGATCAGCTGTTTGACACCAAGATATACTGGGGGGGGGGGGGTCAGTTGTTTGGCACCAATATATACTGGGGGGGGGGGGTCAGCTGTTTGGCACCGAGACATACTGGTGGGTCAGCCATTTGGCACCGAGATATACTGGTGGGTCAGCTGTTTGGCATCGAGATATACGGGGGATTAGCTGCTTGGCACCAGATATACTGGGGGGTCAGCTGTTTGGCACCAAGATATACTGGGGTGTCAGCTATTTGGTACCGAGACATACTGGTGGGTCAGCTGTTTGACACCGAGATATACGGGGGATCAGCCGTTTGGAGTCGAGAGATACTGGAGGGTCAGCTGTTTGGAGTCGAGAGATACTGGGGGGTCAGCTGTTTGGAGTCGAGAGATACTCGGGGGTCAGCTGTTTGGAGTCGAGAGATAATAGGGGGTCAGCTGTTTGGAGTCGAGAGATACTGGGGGGTCAGCTGTTTGGAGTCGAGAGATACTAGGGGGTCGGCTGTTTGGAGTCGAGAGATACTGGGGTATCAGCTGTTTGGAGTCGAGAGATACTGAGGGATCAGCTGTTTGGCACTGAGATATACTGGGGTCAGCTGTTTGGCACCGAGATATACTGAGGGATCAGCGACACGTTTCTGAGATAAGACAAGAAAAGGCTCATTTGCTCAGCTTCTTTCAATGCTGAATATACCGACGAAGAAGAATGAACTCGTAGCTCCTGAGATGGTTCCCCAATTTACAGCTGCCAATTTACAGTTGGGTCGCCTGTGAGATGCGGTCACACCATGAAAAATCCACGATGTGCACTAATCATCACGTCGTTGGGATTGTAGGCAAGGCTAACATTGCCTCAACATCGGTCACAACTTCCCCACGTGCTAACATCGCCTAGATCACAACTTCCCTGCGTGCTAACATCGCCTAGATCACAACTTCCCTGCGTGCTAACATCGCCTAGATCACAACTTCCCTGCGTGCTAACATCGCCTAGATCACAACTTCCCTGCGTGCTAACATCGCCTAGATCACAACTTCCCTGCGTGCTAACATCGCCCTAGGTCACAACTTCCCTGCGTGCTAACATCGCCTAGATCACAACTTCCCCACGTGCTAACATCGCCTAGGTCACAACTTGCCTGCGTGCTAACATCGCCCTAGGTCACAACTTGCCTGCGTGCTAACATCGCCCTAGGTCACAACTTGCCTGCGTGCTAACATCGCCCTAGGTCACAACTTCCCTGCGTGCTAACATCGCCTGGGTCACAACTTGCCTGCGTGCTAACATCGCCCTAGGTCACAACTTGCCTGCGTGCTAACATCGCCCTAGGTCACAACTTGCCTGCGTGCTAACATCGCCCTAGGTCACAACTTGCCTGCGTGCTAACATCGCCCTAGGTCACAACTTCCCTGCGTGCTAACATCGCCTGGGTCACAACTTCCCTGCGTGCTAACATCGCCCTAGGTCACAACTTGCCTGCGTGCTAACATCGCCCTAGGTCACAACTTCCCTGCGTGCTAACATCGCCCTAGGTCACAACTTCCCTGCGTTCATGAGAAAATATTAGTTTTTACTTGAAAGCTACGGATGAAGTAGAGTAGGAACCAGTCGCATCTACGGCTCGTATTTCCTTCATAAACTAGATGTCGTTCTGAGGATACTCTCTTCGCTACAACAATTATCTCTCTAGTGGATAATGTCATGCTGTCACCCTTCTCCTTGTGTACAGCCGACATACGTTAAGAAATTGTTTTACATTTTGTTGTTCTCCCGATATAGACAAACAGATATACGTTCAATAATATGATCAAACTGATACACGTCCAATGATATGATCAATATAATACACGCCTAATGATCTTATCCACGCTCAAATGTCTGATCAATATAATACACGCCTAATGATCTTATCCACGTTCAAATGTCTGTTCAATATAATACACGCCTAATGATCTTATCCACGTTCAATTATCTGATCAATATAATACACGCCTAATGATCTTATCCACGTTCAATTATCTGATCAATATAATACACGCCTAATGATCTTATCCACGTTCAATTATCTGATCAATATAATACACTCCTAATGATCTTATCCACGTTCAATTATCTGATCAATATAATACACGCCTAATGATCTTATCCACGTTCAATTATCTGATCAATATAATACACGCCTAATGATCTTATCCACGTTCAATTATCTGATCAATATAATACACGCCTAATGATCTTATCCACGTTCAATTATCTGATCAATATAATACACGCCTAATGATCTTATACACGTTCAATTATCTGATCAATATAATACACGCCTAATGATCTTATCCACGTTCAATTATCTGATCAATATAATACACTCCTAATGATCTTATCCACGTTCAATTATCTGATCAATATAATACACGCCTAATGATCTTATCCACGTTCAATTATCTGATCAATATAATACACGCCTAATGATCTTATCCACGTTCAATTATCTGATCAATATAATACACGCCTAATGATCTGAACCAACAGATACACGCCCAAAGATCTGATCCAACAGATACACGCCCAATGATCTGATCCAACATATACACGCACAGTGCTCTGATCCAACAGATACACGCCCAATGATCTGATCAATATAATACATGCCTAATGATCTGATCCAACAGATACACACCCAATGATCTGTACCGACAGATACACGCTTAATGATCTGAGCAAACTGATAACACACCCAATGATTTGATCGACATCATATTCGTAACTTGTCAAAAGAATCCAAGAGTAAAAGAATGTGTAGAATGCCGCATACTTCGTGTTCTTTGTCATGTTATCTTTGACAGATAATCGTTGTCACAATCTTTGTCAGATAATTTGTGTCAAATAATCTTTGTCAGATAATCTTTGTCGGATAATCGAGAGAATGAATTCAAACTGAATACCAGTCATCAAGATAGCCACGAAACATGCCGATCGATATAAACTATCATGAATCTTCATAATATGTTCACCGCAGTTGTATTTATCAGTTCCATATCAATATGCCAAACTGTGTATCTCCTATATCTTTTTTCTGGAATATTCTTGTTCATGTTTCCTACAATTTCACATATCGCCACAGTGCCCTTCAACCATTTTCTTTACATAAAAGGCCCATACAGTAATTACATGTTTTTATGTGTGTGTAAAAGGTACAGAGTTTTTTCTATCTAGATCATATAATGACGGAAGATGGCAGCTGTGAAAAAGAAATCAGAAAGTGAATAGGTATGGTCCTATATCACCGTGGGTTAATTAGACCCATCGGCTACCCTCACTTGGTTTAGCCGGTCAAGTCGAGACCGTTGTACGGGGTAGGTCCGCTGCGTTATGCTGGCAGCTACGTGGAGCCACGAGTGAGAGTTGAGTGCCAGGTGAGGACCAATAATGGACAAACTATCTCAGATAGAACACGACATGTCCTCCACTACACCCCATATATAGAGCAAAGACAAATATACATAGTATCAGATCAATCTGAATTTTAAATTGGGAATGTATTTTCTTGGATGTCAATATTAGAGTCTTGTTTGGCAAATGTTTTGATAATTCTACAAACGCTTTCAGGGACGATGAGGCTAACGTCTGGTCAGGCAAAACACACTGATAAGATAATGTTAGCCATGGTCAGGAGAAATATACCGGCCAAGGGCCCCCCCCCCCTTTTCACCTCCTCGTTGGTCGTCCTGGAAACGGGCTGTTGTCGAGAACAATAGTCTGGCTAACAAGGTGAAGTTTGACGTGATCTCCGTAGTAGTGAGCGACACGCAGATGAAGCCAAGCATAGCACAACCACCTGGAGGACCTCGGCTCACCTTCATCAGCACACTCATGATGCGAGGAAAACTACTGCAACCCGTCACTTAACACCCTTTTCAGGGCGCACATAAAAGTAACCTACTCATTGTGGGCATTCAAAACAACAACAACAAACGTTTTCTAATGCTGATCATATTTTAACACGAAAAGGGCAGCAGAAGTGCACCGACATCTCAACCTCCCACTTGTCCCTATCAGCATACATGGGCATCCCTAGCTCTTGAGGATTCTAGAGATAAGTGATTGGGAATTCTAGAGATAAGGGATTTAGAATTCTAGAGATAAGTGATTGGAGATTCTAGAGATAACTGATTGGAGATTCTAGATATTAGTGATTGGGAATTCTAGAGATAAGTGATTGGTGATTCTAGATATTAGTGATTGGGAATTCTAGAGATACGTGATTGGAGACTCTAAAGATAAGTAATTGTGGATTCTAGAGATAAGTGATTGTGGATTCCAGAGATAAGTAATTGTAGATTCTAGAAATAAGTGATTGGTGATTCTAGACATAAGTGATTGGTGATTCTAGAGATAAGTGATTGGGGATTATAGAGATAAGTGACTGGAGATTATAGAGATAAGTGACTAAAGATTTTAGAGATAAGTGACAGGAAATTATAGAGATAAGTGACTGGAGATTATAGAGATAAGTGACTGGAGATTATAAAGATAAGTGACTGGAGATTATAGTGATAAGTGACTGGAGATTATAGAGATAAGTGACTGGAGATTATAGAAATAAATTCTTGGGAATTCAAGAAATATGTGTTTATGGATTCTAGAGATAAGTGTTTGCAGATTCTAGAAAAAATGATGCTTTTAGTGCTGGCCCTTGAGGTTTTTAGATATAAGTACTTGGGGATTTTAGATATACATGCTTGGCGTCCGGTGACTTTCCTTTCTATCTGAGAGGGGTGGGGAGGGGGGGGGGTAGTGCAGACGGCGGCGTACATTGTCAATGCCGAGTCAAACAATTCTAAAGAGTCCCTGTCAGCGTTGCCATCTCCGCCAACATACGGCGCATCGAGAGGAACCCAATATCCGTCAGTGCTACTGTATTTCAGCTTTGCAATACGGCATGGAACACGTTTATTTTGGTGCAATGCCGAGTTGATCACACTCAACTCTTCATGAACAAACGAAAACACAAACTGGAGAAACGTGAAGTATTACCAAGGCAAAAACACACGCTATACCTTATAATTGTGAGAGCGTCTCTGCACGGGTAGTGGAAGCCAATCAATACATGCGTTTTGGGGACTGCACAAACGCGTGTTATAAAGTGAACCGCAAGACTATAATTAAAATGTTAGGAAGTCAACTATGAACGACAAACATAGTCATAATTATGAACACTTAAACCAACAAACAACAGATATCAAAGTTGACAACCTATTGGAATAGTTCAGGTGGATAATACTGGTTTTTAGACAATGGTGTGTACTTCACTTTGTTGTATTTTGTGTCCGTGCACAAAGAAAGTAATATGGGCAAGTTATATCCGTCTATGGGCAAGTAATATCCGTCTATGGGCAAGTAATATCCGTCTATGGACAAGTAATTTCCGTCTATGGGCAAGTAATATCCGTCTATGGACAAGTAATATCCGTCTATGGACAAGTAATATCCGTCTATGGAAAAGTAATTTCCGTCTAAGGACAAGTAATATCCGTCTATGGGCAAGTAATATCCGTCTATGGACAAGTAATATCCGTTTATGGACAGGTAATATCCGTCTATGGGCAAGTAATATCCATCTATGCGCAAGTAATATCCGTCTATGGGCAAGTAATATCCGTCTATGGACAAGTAATATCCGTCTATGGGCAAGTAATATCCGTCTATGGACAAGTAATATCCGTCTATGGACAAGTAATATCCGTCTATGGGCAAGTAATATCCGTCTATGGGAAAGTAATATCCGTCTATGGGCAAACCAACTTACGGAACATGTTTGCTGACAACATGTTTAATATCAAGCTGCAGAAAGTTGTTGATAATTTTAAGGATCTACATTTTTTTATAGTGTAAGGATAGAAATTTGTTGGTATTGTAATGATAAAACGTTGTTGATATTGTAATGATAAAAATTTGTTGATATTGTAATGATAACAAGTTGTTGATATTGTAATGATAGAAATATGCTTGTAGCGTAAGGATCGAAATTTATTGATACTGTAAAGGCATAAAGTTGTTCAGATTGAAATGATATAGAGCAAACTAAAGCATAACTATCAATGTGATTGATAGCACGTGTCACAGGTCCCTAATATTAAAAGAAGATAATAGGAACACTTGATCAATATATTCGTGATGTAAAAGGCAGCTATACAGGGTTGTGCATGGGCCTGCCAACTGCATTATGTAAAACACAATGTTGTTGAAACCATCTTAATAAGAGCATGCAATGCTTTCCCAGAGCTTCAATAAGATCAACTATAGTGGTGACCCTATGCTCATGTTGGACTTCTTCAAAAATATGTTAGTGATGATGAAGTAGATGAAAGTGAGGCTCATCTGTTACAAGAAGAACTTTATTAACAAGTGGGACGTCTACTATTGTTCTCCTAGGATGAGCATTGTTGATTGGCGTAGATTCATTCCATTCAACCTCAGCCTAGATTTGGTTACATAATGGTCATGTAAAATAATCGGCATCTCAGTCAAATATACAACTGAATACAAGAATGAAGTTGTCCTGTGCCCAGAGGATGTTAAAGGCGTGGGCCTAACAGATGGTGAACTATTTACAAGTCTCTTTTGTTTAGTCTTGTTGCCAGAAGAACTAAGAATCAGGACACAGTGACAACAATTAGTATTGAAGGGTTCACATATATTGAGTATGATAAAGGCTGAACATACAAGACATCCTCACAGCCTTATTCCAGAGAAAACAGCCAACAGCAGAACTGATCAACAGCACTGGGGACACGAAGATATGGAGACGCATGATCGTCTACACCAGTCGGTGTGAAGCTTGAAGAAATAGATGACAAAACAAGAAGATAATATGATTTCTTCTTGACAGATGTATTTGCTGCTACAACGGCAGACATTGCTTAATACTCGCTCAGATTAAAAGTTAACCATATTTACTGACTATGCTAGTCTGTCTCCATGACAACCAGTTTTTTTAAATTTATTGTGTTCATAGTAAGTCCTTATTGTGAAGGTGTGTGTGTATGTTTGCGTGTGCGTGCGAGTATGTGTGTATGTCTCTCTCTCTCTCTCTCTCTCTCTCTCTCTCTCTCTCTCTCTCTCGTATTATATGCTAAGCAGAATTATGAACAAGACATCATTACGATAAGACAAATATGCATTCATCTCTACCAGCAGATGGCAGAGAGTGTGAATACTTGCGGTTCCTGTAGCCCTCTCGGTGCACATACGTGTGATGTGTCTTCGTGAAGGCTACTCGCTTATCGGCCTACGGTTTACGTATGATTATAAACTCTTACATTCTGTGTAGTGTTGATGTGTCGGCTGCAGTGTTCTCAACGCATCTAACACGTGCTGAATTACTAATGTCACGGTAACGTTATTCAATCTATCAACCAGTCACTTTATCGCCCTCTGTGAAGCACAGATATTCAACAAATGCACATCAAGTCTTTTTGTCATGTGTCATCTGCGTCATATATGCTACCATCATCTATATGTAATCAAAAATGACCCCATCATCCGTATGTGTGCATTCCAACCTGACATACCAGTACTCTGAGATTATCGTCAACCTTCAGCAAGGTCATGGTAATAGTTCTCATGCCGTCTGCTAATCACTCATGCCGTCTGCTAATCACTCATGCCGTCTGCTAATCACTCATGCCGATCCCATCCCTTCTGGACTTTCCAAAGCACGGATTGAAATGTCGCATCCATCCCTTGTAAACATTGCAAAACACATTTTAATGTGCTTTATTTTAATGTGTGATCTTCTTGGCTAATCATCGACTTTGCTACCGATCTGGATAAGAAGTTCTGCCGTGATTTTTCATCATCCTACACATCATCATCCTTATTTATATATTTGTCGATCGTCCATCACGTGTGATGAAGACCACTCTCGTTGGTCAGCCATGTTAATCGTCTTTTCTCTTGCTGTGTCCGCTGAATTGAATGACGCGCGGTGATTTGGATTAAAATTAGGAAGAAACTGCGCCTTTTGTTAACTTCACTCTCTGGTCCTGTGCTACCTTTAGCCGGTGGCAAGATATTATCGAGGTTACTTGAAATAGTACAGCATGTAGATTTTTTCCTCAGGGTTTACTCCTGAAACCTTTCTCGTAAACATATATCCGGCAAGGAAGCGGATCGGGAGGACATATATATGTCTCTGTAATGGCTCTCCCTTAACAGCAGAGGTCATATGGACATCACTCAGCGTATGTGGTGTGTTGGGCATCTCTCCCGGACCGTGTTTTAGTCCATTATAGTCGTGTCTAAATTACAAGTCACACCAAAACCGACGCTAAATGCAGCTAGGACGAAGGGCGCCAATCTCGTGAAGTTCAGACTTGTTCACTAGAACATAAAAATACGACGCACATTTAAACGTAGTGCTAATTCAAATAACCGATGTCCAGGCCAAGATAATCGAATAAAAAAAAAATCGAACGAATTAACCAGTTCCAATTGAAAACAACGACACGTTCACGTGAACACAAGTGTAAGTCGTCGACTAGTGAATTCCATTCAAATCCGTGATCTGACGGCATATATAATGTACTGAAACACCAGAGCAAAATAGACCCGCAGCGGTGGGGCGCCATCTGTGCCGCTTCTCCATTACACGTCTATATAAATATGATCATTATCGTATATCCACTTGTGTCGTTATTCGTTATGAGGACGTGCAGCATTATATCGTGAAACAGCGTTGTGGCAGCTGCTGTTGTTTGTCCGTGTTTCTTCAGTGCCCATTGACACCAGCTATCCATATTGTCTGTGGTCTGCCTCTGGCTCTTTAATTCTGATGTGTGGTATAATCATCATCATCATGTAGCATGTCCATTATAGAACGTCGCTCCCATCACAGACTGTCTGAAAGAAACTCTTTCCCTTGCCAAAACTCCAGCCTCCGCCCCAGTCACACCCATACATTCCTGGATATCTTGGTACCATCGTTTTCTTGGTATACCACTTCCTCTCTTGTCTGGCGCCATACCTTCCATCAATTTTCTCTCAACACCGCTGTGTCTCTTGATGTGACCAAAGTATTTACATTTTTTGGACATAATGGAATTGATAAACCAGTTCTCTTCTGTGCTCAACTCTTGTCGAATGTCTACGTTTGTCTTTTTCTTCGTCCAGGGTATTCTGAGGATCTTTCTGTAACACTTTGACTCGAAGGATTCGATTTGTGTCTAGACTTTTAGGCTATTGCCCATGATTCGCAGCCATAAGCTGCCACAGGAAAAACACAGGTTTTCAAGACTTTTACTTGTGTTGTTTTGTTGATGCTCTGCCATAATTTTTTCATGCTGTCCAGTCTCTGCATTGCCATGGCTATTTATCTTCTTATTTTTTTGGAGCAGTCGCCATTCTTGTCAATTCTGGTATATATATATATATATATATATATATATATATATATATATATATATATATATATATATATATATGTAATATAATATAATAGTAATAATAATAATAATTCATCCACTCGCTGATAACTCGTCCACTCGCTGAGTTCAAGGCCGTCTGTGACCGCACTCTTCCATGTTAAGCCAGGTTCTTCCAGGAGTTAATGTCTATTTGACCCACTTAATGGACTCCTTCAGACTGTCATTGAAACGCTTTTTAGGACGTTCTTGTAATCGTTCTTCTTCACTCAGCTCGCTATACCCTGGACTCTTTGGAAGCTTTTCGCTTGACACTCGGTCAAGGTGACCAGCTTATTTCAATTAGAATTTTTGCAAAAGTGCATGAATACTTTGCATGTTGGCTCCGGATTTGGAGCTACAGTAATTTGTAAAATTCACTTCAGTGTATGTGATATAGTTCTGCCAGCGTATATCTAATATGAGTCTCAGACAGTTTATGTGAAAATGATTTAGCCTCCTTGCGTAGACAGTCCAGCTGTGGGGCCAATGACGGCACGTTAGACCATCAGTTTGTCATTATGCTGATTCCTCGACGTTCTCGTATTGTTGAGCACATTCGGCGAAAAGATGTGATGGCCTTTGCTATTCTATTAGCCTGGTCATCAGCAATAGTCACGTATCTCGACAGCGTGCTTCTGATGTTGACACATTTCCATTGCTTATATGTCGCATAAACAAGACATATCGGGATTAGAGGCTCAACCAGCGGTGTATCGTGGGCATCCAATGGCATGACTACATGACTACAAAGTGAAGATCTCCGCTAAAACATGCCTGCCTCCTCTAAATCTCAGAAACACCTAAGCGGTGCGGAGTTTCTTTGTTTGGTCATGTTGCACGGCTGGCCCAGATAGCCCTGGTCCACAATACTACTACATAAGTCGTTTCCCAGCGCCAAACGTTTTCCTCCGGCTGGATGGGGGAGCAGAAGAGATCGTCCAGGTACAGTGTAGCTCCAGCAGATATCGATCTCCACCTCGGCCCTGGACGAGGCCTGGAACCCCGTCGTAGCAGTGGGTCATGGATGTTGCCGACCTCCACCTCGACCCTGGACGAGGCCTGGAACCACGTCGTAGCAGTGGGTCATGGATGTTGCCGACCTCCACCTCAACCCTGGACGAGGCCTGGAACCACGTCGTAGCAGTGGGTCATGGATGTTGCCGACCTCCACATCGGCCCTGGACGAGGCCTGAAACCACGTCGTAGCAGTGGACCATAGATGTTGGCGACCGACACAACGGCCTCAGACGCCTAAGCGAATATTAATATTACATTATATTTTTCTCCTCAC
Source organism: Ariolimax columbianus (assembly GCA_036924085.1). Lineage (NCBI taxonomy): Eukaryota > Metazoa > Mollusca > Gastropoda > Stylommatophora > Arionidae > Ariolimax > Ariolimax columbianus. The sequence goes on along the minus strand of JAVGWX010000011.1, from coordinate 79,609,559 downwards.
CGTAACTACTGGCTGTTTATACGATGTATCTAGTCCTGGTTGATACATGGCCTCGGTTTACTTTGTGCTAATTATCAAGCCAACGTTGCCACAAGCAGAACAAAACCGGTACATCCTTCCTGCATATTCCGTTCAGAGTACAGTCACCTCGAATGTCGTGTCGCACATCACCTTGGTCTTCGCCTTCAGTCTGCGGAGATTTAATAGAGCACCATCATGCGGTACATTATTGGTGTGCAATTCTTAGTATCCTTAAAGGCGTCCATCAGCATAACTGGAAACATACGTACTGAACAGTGTCAGGGCAAGCACACATTCATGTTTCACACCTTTGTTGACCTCGAACGGTGGAGAGATCTCACCGCTGCCAAGTACACGCGCGCGCATGATCTCGAGGAGCTATTTCTCAACTGTTTCAAATTTGCCAGGACAACCGAATTTAAATATGGTCTGCCAAGGCCCAACTCTGCTGGCCGTGTCAAACGTCTTTGTGAGGTACATGAACGTAATATATGTTACACATTACATCTACTTCTACAAATATATATATATATATATATATATATATATATATATATATACAGTATATGTATTACACCGTCATTGTTTGGAGTATTGTCTCGTATCATCTATTTAACTTGAATATCAGTTTTCTTATGGCACCTACTGTTGAAAATAGAGAAGATGCAGAGAAGTGCCACTCCAGTCTCTGTTCTCAGATGTTGGTATTGTTTGTTTGGGTGTTTTCATTTGTTTGTTCTTTGATCCTGTGGAAAGTGTTTTGGTCGTAACGTGTACGCTGTTTTTGTTTCTGTTATGATACGGTGTTTGGGATATGTTCTTGCTAATGTTTTTATTTGCTTTCCTATTGCCCTACTCCCTACTACCCTGGCTGTGGTGATGATGATCATGTAGAAATATATTAATCTGCCAGGATTTTAAATCAATTATTATTTTTCTCTGACCACGACAACAATTCTTCCTTGGTAAGGCAGGCGTAAATTAAAACCATCACCTGAACATTACGTGGCGACTGCAACGACAAGCCACATTTATTCCTCAGCCAGCCGTTTATATATTCTCACTGTGGACTTCAGCAACAGGGTAAACACGATAGTTGTAGATGACGTATTCCTTTTCATTGATCTAACCTAATGTTCTCTTGCTGCCTTTCATGACTTGTTTTTCCCCACTGCAATCTTACGCTGTGTTATAGTTACGTGACTTATCTTGATAACGACTTCTTGATTTTCGGTAATCGATACGTCATAGGCATTTCTGCGTGAGTTTCGAATATTGACTATCGATAAGGAAGTGCCACTCACATTGAATGTTTAATCATCGACCTCCCGGAGAACGGTCTGTGTTACATCAAGTCTGGCTCGGTTGCTGCGTGAAGGAACTTCGGCAACCATTTCCACAATTCTCACCACTATCTTCAAGGCCAGGAGCACCTCTTATCGCCGCTGTGGATAACTCCATCTGATAATGAGAAACCAAGAACAACCACAGTGTGCTACCAAGAGTACCTTTAAGATGCTGCTTGGTATAGTTGTGCTTGAAGCTATCAACTAATCACGTGAAACAACATACACGAGCTGAGTTGAGCACGAAGACTAACCCTCCAGAGGTCGCTTCCTATTTTTGCAGAAGTACCAATAGCTAAAAACCGTGGTCATTTACATCAACTTTACAAATGTTGAAGCACACGAATTACGTATTATGTTCCTTTTACACTAAATCATTTCTTCTTATTCCTCTTCTTCTTCTGCTTCTGCGTTCGTTCTCAATCTCTCGCTACCAAGCCCTGAACAGGGCTTTGCAAGTAGCAGGATGTAGTCCAGAGTAAAGAATACGTTGTGTTGCTAGTTTACCTCTTGACTGCGATATTTGCAGCTTTAGGTCCGACACATCCATTTTCGGCAGCAGGCTTTTTTGAGTACGAGGTTAGCCTTCCCTCTTCGATCTCTTCTCCTTAGCTAACCTGCTTTGTTGCATTGATCACCGCGTTAAGAGGAGGTGTAGAAGGGTCTTGACACCTCTGTGTCGCTGACGGCTGCAGGTAATGCTCTGCTCATCATCTTTAGTAATTCATTTGAAAGTATTTATGTCCAGTTCTGAATGTTCAGTTCTGAATGTCCAGCTCTAAATGTCCAGTTATGTATGTCCAGCTGTGAAAGTCCAGTTCTGAATGTCAAGTTCTGAATGTGCAGCTCTGAATGTCCACTTTTGAATGTCCAGTTCTAAGTGTCCAGTCCCAAATGTTCAGTTCTGAATGTCAAGTTCTGAATGTCCAGTTCTGAATGTCCAGTTCTGAATGTCCAGTTCTAAGTGTCCAGTTCTAAATGTCCAGTTCTGAATGTACAGTTCTGAATGTCCAGTTTTAAATGTCCAGTTCTGAATGAAAGAAAAAAAGAATGCGATACCTACCGGTGGATATCGCTACTAGTCACACAGGAAAACTACGGGAAAATCCTGGAACAGAGAATTCGACCTACCCTAGAACCACAGCTGAGTAGGGCTCAGTTTGGTTTCCGACGAGGTAGGAGTTGCACAGACGCTCTATTCACCCTCAGACAACTAAGCGAAACAAACATCGAATACGATCGGAAACTCAACGTGATTTTCATAGATCAAGAAAAGGCTTTTGATAGAGTATATAGAAATAAACTATGGGCCATCCTGGACGACTACGGAGTACAGGGGCACCTATTAGAGAATGTTAGAGCACTATACCAAGGGTGTCAAAATATAGTAAGAACAACAGATGGTCTGAAATAATGGAGATAACCGGGGTGAGACAAGGTTGTGTATTGTCGCCCCTACTCTTCATTACAAGTATGGACAGAAATGTGCAAGAGGCCAAATTGGAGCATCTGCCAAGAAATGCAGAGGAAGAAAGGACAAAGACTGATCAGTTTAACGAACCCCTTTTTTCAGATGATCAATGTCTACTTTACGAGAGTGAAGATGATCTGCAGAAAAAATGTGACTGCTCTCAACCCTGTATGTGAAAGCTACAGTATGAGAATGAACACACCCAAAACAGAAACTTTGCAGATAAGCAGATCGCCTGAAAACATGAACATTACGGTAAATGGTACCAGGATTAAAAAAGTGCAGGAGTTCAAGTACGTGAGCAGTGTTTTCACACAAGATGGAGGTTTAGGCAGAGAGATAAAGATCAGGTGTCAAAATGCAAATGCGATTGCATACCACCTGTCACCCTTATTGAAACACCCTAACAAACATGTCCACAAAAAGAATGCAAACCAACAGTATATTCATACCAACTCTCTGTTACCAGTGCCAAACCTCGACTTTAACAAAAACTCTAGAGAGAAAGATCACGACATGTGGTGGGATGAGATGCCTCCGGAAAACAATCAACGTAACTAGGAGAGACAGAATGCGCAATGAAGATGTGAGAATAATAGTTGAAGCAAGGCCCTGCTTAGAATATATTGATGAAGCGAGAATCTATTCGTTCGGACACCTAATGAGAATGCATCCTGACCAACTATCCTTGTGCCCCTATAACGCACGACATTATTGTTTTCGCAACCGTGGCAGACCAAGAACTAGATGGATAGAAAATGTTTGAGGATGTTCTAAATCGTCTGGCCCTGGACAGAAAACTAGGGCGCCTCACGGCACAAGTGGATAACACAAGACAATGTCGAGTTAGGTTCTTTTCAAAGCCGTTTCTTGTGATGACTGTCCCAATTTCACAGATGTTTCAAAGAGCATAGTTGAATTATTTTACAATTGTTTTTAAGAACACAGGAAATGTAACCGTCTTTTAAATCTGTGTCACCATTTACACCTCAAACCGCTAACACTGCTACTATTACTGCTACTACAGTTATTAGTGCTGCTACTACTACTACTACTACTGTTGTTGATGCTGCCACTAATACTACTGCTACTGTTGTTGATGCTGCTACCACTACTATTACTACTACTACTGTTGTTGATGCTGCTACTACTACTATTACTGCTACTACTGTTGTTGATGCTGCTACCACTACTAATACTACTGCTACTGTTGTTGATGCTGCTACTACCACTAATACTACTGCTACTGTTGTTGATGCTGCTACTACTACTATTACTGCTACTACTGTTGTTGATGCTGCTACTACTACTAATACTACTACTACTGTTGTTGATGCTGCTACCACTACTATTACTGCTACTACTGTTGTTGATGCTGCTACTACTACTAATACTACTACTACTGTTGTTGATGCTGCTACTACTACTATTACTGCTACTACTGTTGTTGATGCTGCTACTACTACTAATACTACTACTACTGTTGTTGATGCTGCTACCACTACTAATACTGCTACTACTGTTGTTGATGCTGCTACTACTAATACTAGTGTTGCTGCTACTATCACTAGTACTACTACTGTAACTACATCAACAACTACTATTATTTCAGTTACTTTTATTACTATTATTACTATTGCTACTGTTCTGCTGCTACTATTATTATTACTGTTAGTTTCAATACATACTACTACGACAGTTACTACTATTACTACTACTACTACTACTGCTACTGCGACTACTACTCATAAAGCTACTACTTCTACTACTACTACTTCTACAGTAACTATTACTACTTCTACTACTACTACTACTACACTACTACTTCTACAACTATTACCAGCAGTACTAATATTGATAGTGTAATTACTAGAACTAATGTTTAAACTGCTACTTTAACTTCCACAAAGAGAATACTTCTAGTACCATATATACATCTACTTCTTTGTGCCCTCCATGTACTACTATTACAATTTCTACCTCTACTACTACTTCTTCTGCAACAACAACAACGACAACAATTACCACAACAATAGTTGCTAATACTACTTCTACTAATACTATTTCTACTAAAACTACTTCTATGCTGCTAGAAATACTACCATTTATATTAATTATGTTACATCTACTGCAACAAGATCAACAAGAGACACATCTATCGTGTCTACAACAACAATTACTATAAATTATTTTACTACTCCTTTTACAATAACTACTACTAATTCTTCTGCTGCTACTATTTCAACAACCAATACACATTTCTCTACTACTACTTTCTAAACAACAATTACTATTAATTATTCTATTACTACTTTTACAACAATTACTGCTAATTATTCTATTACTACTTTTACAATAATTACTGCTAATTCTTATTCTACCGCTTCTACCACAATTACTACTAATTATTCTATTACCACTTTTACAACAATTACTGCTAATTATTCTATTACTACTTTTACAACAATTACTACTAATTATTATACTACCACTTTTACAACAATTATTACTAATCCTTCTACTTCTAATTTTACAAAAACTACTAATTCTACTGTTTATTTACAATAATAATATATATTACTTAAACTACTACTTCTACAGCAACAAAATATTAATTCTAATTCTACGAATTTTGCTATTACTAATTCTTCTGCTATTACTTTTTAAACATAAAGAACAACTATTGCTACTATTAGTTCTACTACAACTTTACAACAACAATATTTACTACTTTTAATACAACAACAACAACAACCACAGCCTGTCATTTCATTGGCGATAACTTCAAATATCACAAGTGTATTTCCCAACTAATTTGAGTTAAAATTTTAAAAAGTTTGGTTAGAAAAACGCCAAACAACTCAGAAAATCTATACGTTTCAGTCCCCGTTGTGTATTGCTAGAGAAATGAATCTACTGAATGGGAAAAACAACGCTACAAAAATCGAATCCAAATTACAATCACGTATTCATTTTTCTCACATTTGAGGCAACACGTTTTTCTTTTCTAGTCTCATTCAAGTGGATTGCAGATATAGGAAAACATGTTAAATAGAGAAAATAACAGCTCATCGCTATTTGTGATGACATGTCCGCGTTTCTTAATTTGTCAATGGTTTGGTCTAAGAACGTATATGTGCATTATTGATGTACAATCCATAGTTCAAAGACATGGACATGATTTTAAATAAAGAAAATGTATTTTGAAGCACGCGCCAATATGGCAGGGACTTTAAACGTATATGTGGCTTTAGCTTGGTGGCTGCTAGTTCTGAATTCTCTAAAAACAGTGCCATACTAAAAATGTATATGGGTACCTTAACTATTAAATGCGTATGTGTGTATGTCTACAGCTTCTATATGTCTACAGCCTCCATATGTCTACAACCTCCATATGTCTACAGCCTCCATATGTCTACAGCATCCATATGTCTACAGCCTCCATATGTCTACAGCCTCCATTTGTCTACAGCCTCCATATGTCTACAACCTCCATATGTCTACAGCCTCCATATGTCTACAGCCTCTATGTGTCTACAGCCTCCATATGTCTACATCCTCCATATGTCTACAGCCTCCATATGTCTACAGCCTCCATATGTCTACAGCCTCCATATGTCTACAGCCTCCATATGTCTACCTTAACTATTAAAAACCATAGGCTTAAATAAGTAAGTATATACGACAGGTGTGTTTAAAAAGTATCCGTCATTTTTCAGGTCAGGTCATCCCGTAACCGGTGAGGTTGTTGGGGCACACATGAAGACATTCTCACAACTCCACGCCATCCCTCTCTGCCAGATGCCGCTGCCTGTGACTCTTCTGGTCGGAGACTGGTCCATTCTTTTATGTTGTCCTCCCATCTCTTTTTGGGCCGGCCTCTTCGTCGTCTGCCATGCACCTTCCCTTTGGAGGATTGTGTTTGCAAGACCACTTGATCTCGATATGTGACCGTACCAAGTGAGTTTCCTTCTTTTGACAGTTCCCAAGAGATCTTTGAAAGGCCATATTGCTGTTGTAATTCTATCTCGTATTTCCTCGTTTGTAACTCGATCTTTGTACGTGACGTTTAAAAGTTTTCGGAAACATCTCATCTCCAAAGCCTGTATCCTTCGTTGAAGGTCAGCTGTAGCTGTCCATGTCTCACACGCATAGAGGAATATTGACAGGACCAGTGTGCGCATTAATCTGATTTTCGTGCTTAGTGCTAACCGTTTATCTTGCCAGATTTTGTTAAGCCGTGCAAGCGCCGCTATTGTTTGTGCTATTCTGGCCAACACTTCACATTTTGATCCTTCATCACTGACAATCGACCCAAGATATTTAAAACGGTCAACCACTTCGAATTCCTGACCGTTAGCTTTTATCTTGCTGCTGAAGCCCGTAGCGTTGTTGGTAATTAATTTTGTCTTTCCAGCGTGTATCTCCATACCATAGTCAAGAGCTGTTTCATTGAGCCTTCGGACCCATTCCTGGAGTTCTGCTTCTGAACCCGCCAACCCGTCGATATCATCTGCAAAACGAAGGTTGGTAATCGTTCGGCCCCCTATCTTGACAGTACCAACGTGACCTCCAAGTGCCTCACTCATTATTCCTTGAAGGAATATTTTGAAAAGAGTTGGAGAGAGTGTACACCCCTGTCTCACACCAACTGATGTGCCAAACCAGTCTCCTCGCCTCCCATTCACAAGAACTGCGCTAGACGCCTTGTTATACAGGTGTTCAAGGACCGTTATAATATTTCCGTTGATATTATACATCTTCATGGTTGCCCAAAGCGCTTTATGCCATACCCTATCAAACGCGTTCTTAAAATCCACAGACACATGATACAGTGTTTGCTGTTGTTCTAGATATGTCTCGCTTAGCAGCCTTAAATTTTGTTACATATGTGTGTCAGGCCTTCCACCACTACCTCTCCACCTGCTTGTAAGAGCTCTGCTGGTATATTGTCCACGCCGGCCGCCTTCCCTCTTCTCAATGTCTTTACCGCTGCAATTACCTCTTCCTTCGTTATCAGTTGGTTATCCTCTATATTTGTTGGTGTTGGGGGGAATGTTTTCTCAGGTTTGTTTCGCCCTTCATAGTTGTATAGCTCGGAACAGTACTCTGTCCATCTTGCCAGTACGTCATTTCCCTAAATGAGACACTTGCTGTTTTTATCATGAATCATAAGGTTCCTGCTTTACCTTGGTGTTACCAGTTCTTTGACCACCTTGTATGCTCCTTTAGCATCATTTCTGTTTAGTCTCTCTTCGATGTTTGCGTATTGCTCACATATCCACGCTTCTTTTGCTTCTCTCATCTTTTGTTGTATCGCTTTCTTGACCTCTTTATAACTGCCGACCTTCTCCGGTGGGTGATTGTGTTTTTTCAGTGACCTTCTTTTATCACAAAGATCTAGAATGTCTTTGGTCACCCATGGCTTCTTTTTTTGTTTGTTGGCATCCCAGGATCTCTGTTGCAGTATCTATGAGAACTGCATTAAGAGACTCTGTAACTGTATCTGTATCCAGTCCCCAACAGTGGCGCAAATCTCCTTCCCACCCTTGCTTGGAACACTTCGGTGATTTTTGGGTCCATTAGTTTGTCCAGGTCAAACTTTCGCCTGGTCACATCCTTCTTTGCGATTCCCTTCAATCGCAGACGCATGGTCATCATAACCAGATCGTGGTCGCTTCCTATATCAGCTCCGGGGAAACTTCTTATTTTGTCGGTGTTGATGCTCGATCGGAACCCGTCATTTTTAGCGGAAGAATTACTCACCTGGAGATTTGAAACACTAATCCCCTTCACAGTTCTCTCTTTGGGACTCCACACACTTCTCCCAGCGGCCCCGCCATTGTTGGAAGGATTTTAGGAAGGCCTCTTTGGGAATGTACGTCTGGGTCCTTGCATTCCGCATGTCTTCTCGTCACTCAAATCGGGTCCCTTTCTGCAGAATAATAGGCTTGGGGAACGTAACAGCCAACAATCGCAGGGAGCCATGTCGGAAGAATAGGGAGCATTTCGAACCAGAGAAAAGTCGCGCATGCGCATGACGGTCCCTATATCTTCCTGTCGAAGGACAACACCTATACTTTCATTTTTCGGTTGACAAAAAAAATAAGATCTGATACTTTTTGAACACACTTCGTAGTTACGTATATTTATAACTGTAAGCATTGTTTTAATGTTTTGTATAATTAGTTGGTTAGTGTGTCTGGTTATTTACACTTTTTCTGTATGTATACTGACGTCCTGAAAGACGCCGTATGAAATAGTATGTCTGGTTACTTCACTGTTTTTATATTTGAATACTAACGTTTCGAAAGGTGCCCTCTCACATATTCAGCACTTATAAAGTTCAATGTCAGCACTTATCAAGTTCAATGTCAGCACTTATCAAGTTCAATGTCAGCACTTATCAAGTTCAATGTCAGCACGTATGAAGTTCAATATCAGGCTGGTTGCCACGCGACCAAGCTGACAAATACACCCTAATAATAACATAATATAAAATGGTATAACAAGATCACAAATGTGAAACTGTTGGGAAGACAGGACAGGAATCAGTGGAAGAGATGTGCATAAACAGCGCCATTGTTGGAACCAACTGATAGCATCAAGAGGCAGTCTTTGTTCTAGAATCCCGCTAACAAGCGAAGTAGGGGCACTTCGAAACACAACTGGAAAATGGAGAACATAGGAGATATGTGGACAGAACCAGTATAGATGCCCCAGGACAGGATGACTTGGCATGGATTTGTGTAAACTTGTACCCTTTACGGAAGTTGAAAGGTTTTGATTTATTGATTTAGTAATCAGAAAGGTTTTGATTAATTGATTTGGTAATCAGAAAGACTCGACATATGGATGAAAGGTGCGAGCCTTGCATGAAGAGGGTAAAAACACAAAAACACAACAAATCAGTTGTTGGTCTCTCGGCGTTCTTAATCGAGACCTGCTGACGAAGGAGAGGGCTGTCGGTTAAATGTTCGGTTCATGTTTTCTGTTAAATAGACAGCGCCCTTTCTCTACACATCGTGCACACGGTCTTACTTTCGTTATGCTTTTTACGAAATAGAATATATATTTGGTTTTGCTTCTCAAAATCTGACATTTTCGTTAGTATCGCAAATTTTTCTTTCATATGTTCTGCCAACTGGAACAAGCGATCTCTGTCCCCCCAGAATGTTCTCTCATATTGTTGATCTCAATTAGAATGTGAAACTTTCAACAAACCGATAATGTTTAAATATTCAGTATCTTCTTTCTATGTCACTACCAATTCTTTTTTTCTGTCGTCTTCTGTGGTATCTCTTTGTTCTTTTGATTTCCCCCCAGCAATTTTACATGCTGTCACAATGTGGTCTATGTGTTCGTTTCACATAAAAATCTCAAATAACAGACTGTATCATTCTTATGTATGAATTAGACTTCGCGATGGTCTACTCTAATTTCATCTTCATATCTGCCCTAGGTCACTCTCATAAGTTATCGCTAAATGGAAAGCCATATGTCTACAGCCTCCATATGTCGACACCCTCCATATGTCTACAGCCTCCATATGTCTACAGCCTCCATATGTCTACAGCCTCCATATGTCTACAGACTCCAAGCATCTACATCCTACATTTGTCTTCTACACTCCAAGCATCTACATCCTACATTTGTCTTCTACACTCCAAGCATCTACATCCTACATTTGTCTTCTACACTCCAAGCATCTACATCCTACATTTGTCTTCTACACTCCAAGCATCTACATCCTACATTTGTCTTCTACACTCCAAGCATCTACAGCCTCCATTTGTCTTCTACACTCCAAGCATCTACATCCTACATTTGTCTTCTACACTCCAAGCATCTACATCCTCCATTTGTCTTCTACACTCCAAGCATCTACAGCCTCCATTTGTCTTCTACACTCCAAGCATCTACATCCTCCATTTGTCTTCTACACTCCAAGCATCTACAGCCTCCATTTGTCTTCTACACTCCAAGCATCTACAGCCTCTATGTTTATATCCTTCTTTAGTTTACAGTTTTCTTTCGTCTGCAGCCTTTTTTCTGACTGACTGAGTAGCTGAATGATTGACTGTCTAACTGAATGATTGAATACCTGGCTGATTAATTTAATGACTGTCTAACTGACTAGCTGACTGACTAACTGACTGACTAACTGACTGACTGAATAACTGACTGACTGACTAACTGACTGTCTAATTGAACGACTAAGTGATAGAATAACTGAGTGACTAACTGATTGAGTAACTAAACGTATGTCTATCTGATTAACTGACTGGCTAACTATCTGACTGTCTAACTGAATGTCTGACTACTTGACTGACTAACTGAAGTATTTACAGCTTGTTCGTATTGAAGGAAACAATGATCCGTAGCGATATATCGACCTTTCATTTTGTTTGATATCTGTACCACTTTCTGTCAGTGCATAAGATCCTTATAGATTTATATATTGGAGACTACCGAATAGTTCATTCATGACGATATAGTACGGCACTGTATTATCATAACCCGACACAGGAGAAAAGAATAATCGAGCTGTAACCCACTTCTCATGTCGTATAGGGCGATTAAGACGAACTGTTTAGGGGTCCGGCTACCCCATCCTGTACAATCTAGAAGCCACAAGAAGAAGAAAAGAAGGCAGCTTCACCCCTCATGGTAAAAGAGGGACACATCTCATTGATTTTCTGACAAGTTTCTTCTTCTTCTTCTTCTTCGTACGCAGTCAGACAGTAACCATTATTTTTTCGAAAAATGCGGCGGTCATCCTGAGGCCATCGCCACTGCCATAGAGCTTGTCTTGCAGTTCCACTGGTGATGGCCACATCTGCTCTCTCTGATCCTCGTATGTCGGGCAGTTCTGCAGCAGATGTTCAGCGATCATTTTACCAGTACCGCACGGGCATTCGTCGGTACCACCTATCTTCAATTTGTTGAATAAGTGGTACCTCAGTCTATTGTGGCCAGTGCGAAGTCTGAAGACAACGACCTGCTCTCTTCGGTTCAACTGGTAATAGGCATCGTTTTTGGTGTAACCAGTATGTTCGGTTTCCCATTTGGTCATGTATCTGGCTTTGATAAGCCGTTTTCACTCTTCGTACGTCATACTAGTATCTATTTGTGGTAGTCTTGCACCTTCTTTTGCCAGTCTGTCTGCCTCCTCGTTGCCTTGGATGTTGCATTGTGATGGGATCCACTGTACCACTACCCTTTTTGGTGCAGACTGCTGGCACAGTTTGCAGAGTGCTGCTCTTAAGTCATTAAGCTCAGTGTTTTTCTGGCTTTTTAGCGCTGTGACTACGGAGAGAGCATCTGTCAGCAGGACTATATGGCTTTCATTTTCACTGTGTCTCACCATTTCTTCCACTGCCGCCCTCAGTGCCTCTGCCTCCGCTCTGAAATTGCTTGTGTACTTACCAGTAGCGAATGACAGTGTTATTTGTTTTCCATTTGGTAGGTTTAAGAATGCTCCTGCCCCTCCGTTCTGTGTAGTGTTTGTTACAGAACCGTCGGTGTATGCATGGGTCCAGTCCATGCTTGGGTAGCTTTTCGAAATGAAGCTTAGGGTAGTATCTCTCCTTTCTTTTTCAGTCTGGCAGTTTTTCTTTCAAATACCTGGTATATTTTCTACCACCTCTGGAAATATATCCTGCCTCCAGGTATGTTTTCGTACAGTAGTGATGGGTTTTGGTGTTGTTAGAGCGTTTATGGGATCTTCGTGCATCTTTGCTTTGGCTATTTCTGCAAAGTTTCTCCGCTTTAGTTTCCCATTTCCCAAATTGTTTAGTCTCTGGTGCATTGGATGGTCAGTCAGTCTTCGGAGTTTCTCTGACTGTAGCTGGGCTCTGCAGTCTCTTCTATCGGTCATGGGTTGCAGTTTTGTAAACTTTTCAAGTTCTACAATTGGCGTTGACTTCATGCCTCCTGTTATAATTCTCATGGCTTGGTTTTGAAGTTTGCTAACTTTATCGAAGTTCGCCTTTGCTGCTGTTGTCCATGCCACAATGCCATACTCGAGAACTGGTCTCACTCTTCCAGTATACAGTTTCTTTAGTATACTTTCGTCTGCTCCCCAGCTTGTGCCAGCAAGTTTCCTCATGATTGCCATTCTTTCTCTGGCTCTCATTCGGTTTCTCTCAATCTGACTTTTCCATGTCATGCGCCGATCAGATGTTACTCCCAGATAGGTTGGGTTGTCGTTTGGCTGCAGGAATTTGCCATTTAGACTTAATTTGGTATTTTGGGGTTTTAATGAAATCGAGAATATTGTGCATGTGGTTTTCTCCTCGTTTATTTTAACCAGCCATGAGTTCGCCCACTCTTCCAGCGATGTTAGGGCCGTCTGCATCCGATTTCTTGCTATGGTGAGATTCTTTTCAGAGGTCCACATAACCAGATCGTTTGCACACATTGAGCTATGGACTCTCCTTGGTATATTCTCTGTGATGTCGTTTATATATACCAGGAAGAGTGTGGGTGACAGTACTCCCCCTTGGGGTACTCCCTGCTCGAGTGTCACCTTTTTGCTCATCTGCCCTTGTATTTGGACTCTGACCGTTCTTTGTTTGAGGTAGTGGTTGATCCACTTGAACATTTTCCCACAAACATCACTTCTTCTTAGCTTGACTCTAAGTCTGTCTTTCCAGACTTTGTCAAATGCCTTTTCCAGATTCACCCAAACAGCTACTGTGTGTTTCTGTGCCTGGTAGGCATCTTCTATTTCCTGGGCTATGAGGATGACCTGGTCCTCAGTGGATCTGGGCTGTCTAAAGCCGGCTTGCTGTGGAATTAGTATTCGTTTTTCTTCCAGATGCCACATCAGTCTGGTGTTTATCATACGTTCCATCAGCTTGCCGACACAGCTCAGTAGGCTGATGGGCCTGTATCCATTTGGATCTGTTTTGTCCTTTCCTGTTTTTGGTACTGGTACCAGTATTGCGTCTTTCCATGCCTGGGGTACAATTCCCCTTTTCCAGCTTTGGTTCTGGACCGATAGCAGTTTCCTCTTCGCTGATTGGCCCAGCCCCATCAGCATTTCGTTTGTTATCCCGTCTTTTCCGGGAGATTTCCTTTTCTTTAATGTTCTCTTAGCCTCTTTCATTTCGCGCATTGTTAATTTGGCCATCATGTGCTCTTCAGGTGCCGTATTCATGTTGTCGTGCCCCTTTAGCTCTTCGCTAATGTCTGTATGCTTATCTGCAGGGACCTCGATGTGGTTTGCTCTGGCATAGTGATCGACAAAAGCGTTTGCGGCTTTCTTACCTGTGATCAAGTTCTCGCCCTGCTTGATGGTAATATGTTTGTTTGACGGGGTTTCGTCGTTCATGGCTCTTACTAGCTTCCATAGCTTGTTCCCGTCTTTGTCCAGGTTTAGGCTTTCCGTTTTATTTTTCCAGCTTTCTCTTGCTGTTTGCTTGAGAGTGTGTTTGTATTTCGCCGTGGCGGCTTTGAGGGCGATGTTTGCCTCCATGGATTGTTCTCGCTCGGCCATGTTCCTAGCATTTGTTACTGCATCTTCCGCTTTCTGCAACTCATCATTTCAGTAGGGCTTATAGTTTTTCCTAGCTCCTCTTGGGATGGTTTCAGTGGCGGCTTGCATTATTGCCTTGCTTAGGCTTTCCACCATGGGCTTCATTGACAAGTTTCAATATCCAAGAAATTGTGTAGAGCTACTCGTGCTACACGAGATGTACTTGAGAAGTTTTAGCTGAGTTCTCCTGACTGTAGTGCAATGTGAGGCTCCTCAGTAAGTTCTCCACTATGGGAATTGCAGTGTCGACCCTCCAGATTGCTGAGGCACAGTACGTTTCCAGCTGTCAGTGGCACGACCGTGGACGTGGGCTGGGGTCTTGGTCAGTATGGTTCACCTGACCCTGGTTACTCTTCACTGTTATCTCCTTATGATATAACAACTGTTGGCATTGTGCCAGTCGGGAGAGACAGTTGTCGAGCGAGACAGTTGAGTTATAGTCTCGTGTTGGCATTGTGCCAGTCGGGAGAGACAGTTGTCGAGCGAGACAGTTGAGTTATAGTCTCATGTTGGCATTGTGCCAGTCGGGAGAGACAGTTGAGTTATAGTCTCGTGTTGGCATTGTGCCAGTCGGGAGAGACATCTGAGTTATAGTCTCGTGTTGGCATTGTGCCAGTCGGGAGAGACATCTGAGTTATAGTCTCGTGTTGGCATTGTGCCAGTCGAGCGAGACAGTTGAGTCATAGTCTCGTGTTGGCATTGTGCCAGTCGAGCGAGACAGTTGAGTTATAGTCTCGTGTACGCATTGTGCCAGTCGAGCGAGACAGTTGAGTTATAGTCTCGTGTTGGCATTGTGCCAGTCGGGAGAGACAGTTGAGTTATAGTCTCGTGTTGGCATTGTGCCAGTCGAGCGAGACAGTTGAGTTATAGTCTCGTGTTGGCATTGTGCCAGTCGAGCGAGACAGTTGAGTTATAGTCTCGTGTTGGCATTGTGCCAGTCGGGAGAGACAGTTGAGTTATAGTCTCGTGTTGACATTGTGCCAGTCGAGAGAGACATCTGAGTTATAGTCTAGTGTTGGCATTGTGTCAGTCGGGAGTGACAGTTGAGTTATAGTCTCATTCCATAAGTTACTTATGTTTTGTCTCACACGTTTTTGCGTTTCCAGCTTGCTGCTGTTTCTCGAGCCTGAAGGCCCAAACGAGAACCTACCTCCAGTCTGATCTACTTTTGGCAAATTCCTCCCAGTTTAAGATGTTCATTTCTATCCCTTTTAAATCACGTTTGTACACGTCCTTCTGGCGGAGTAATGGTTTCCATTTGTTTGGGTTTCCAGAGTGTTTTTTGGAATTCGCTCATCCTCCATTCTGCAAACCTGTCTCAACCATCTGAAACGGCGTTGACGGGGATCATAAACAAGCTGACAATCTTTGCATTTATATATATATATATATATATATATATATATATATATATATATATATATATATATATATATATATATATACGTTATTTGGCTGCATCTCAACACTGCGCTAAATAGTATATTTAAAACGAAATTTACGAGTTCTCATCTGTCGCTTTTCTGGCAAGAATCAGGTTTGGTAGAATAAAAAGAGGACGACAGGTGAAGGATATTCTGAAATTGATCAACAGATGTGGAGACAGGGAGTCGAATCACGCTACGCCGTCCTCGCATGCACTAGCCAGCATCAATGATAACGTAGGCAAAACAAAACATTTCTTTAATGTATTATTGTTGTTGAAAGCCACTCTTACTGTAATCTTCCAGCGGATCGAATTGTCTCTGATAGCTGGATGTAGTGGTTTTTCTTATATCATAGAGAGAACTGAAGGAAGTGAAACTTTCTACCCATTGGTTAGTATATATTACTGTAGCCCCATTGGTTATTATATATTACTGTAGCCCAATGGGTTAGTATATATTACTGTAGCCCCATTGGTTAGTATATATTACTGTAGCCCCATTGGTTAGTATGTATTTTACTGTAGCCCCATTGGTTAGTATATTATTACTGTAGCTCCATTGGTTAGAATATATTACTGTAGCCCCATTGGTTAGTATATATTACTGTATCCCCATTGGTTAGTATATATTACTGTAGCCCCATTAGTTAGTATATATAACTGTAGCTCATTAGTTAGTATATATTACTGTAGCTCATTGGTTAGTATATATTACTGTAGCTCATTAGTTAGTATATATAACTGTAGCTCATTAGTTAGTATATATTACTGTAGCTCATTGGTTAGTATATATTACTGTAGCCCCATTAGTTAGTATATATAACTGTAGCTCATTGGTTAGTATATATTACTGTAGCTCATTAGTTAGTATATATAACTGTAGCTCATTGGTTAGTATATATTACTGTAGCTCATTGGTTAGTATATATTACTGTAGCTCATTGGTTAGTATATATTACTGTAGCTCATTGGTTAGTATATATTACTGTAGCTCATTGGTTAGTATATATTACTGTAGCTCATTGGTTAGTATATATTACTGTAGCTCATTAGTTAGTATATATAACTGTAGCTCATTAGTTAGTATATATTACTGTAGCTCATTGGTTAGTATATATTACTGTAGCCCCATTAGTTAGTATATATAACTGTAGCTCATTGGTTAGTATATATTACTGTAGCTCATTAGTTAGTATATATAACTGTAGCTCATTGGTTAGTATATATTACTGTAGCTCATTGGTTAGTATATATTACTGTAGCTCATTGGTTAGTATATATTACTGTAGCTCATTGGTTAGTATATATTACTGTAGCTCATTGGTTAGTATATATTACTGTAGCTCATTGGTTAGTATATATTACTGTAGCTCATTGGTTAGTATATATTACTGTAGCTCATTGGTTAGTATATATTACTGTAGCCCCACTAATTGTAACACATTACCGTAACAGCACTTCTTGCTCTTAGTTCCTTGGTCAGTGACTGACAAAGCGAGCAATATCCATCTTTAAGGTCAGCAGCAAACTCTCCTCTTAACCAGGTCTGCGTGCATCATTTGTACAATGCTCCCAACCCTGATTCATTATTTTCATTTCGACTTCTACGGCTCTTCACCAAGTTGTCTTAGGGCCGCCTCTATTTTCGCCTTTCCTCCGGGGTCCATGTCAAGGCAGTTCTGGTGATGGTGTCT
The DNA here is from genome assembly GCA_036924085.1 of Ariolimax columbianus. Lineage (NCBI taxonomy): Eukaryota > Metazoa > Mollusca > Gastropoda > Stylommatophora > Arionidae > Ariolimax > Ariolimax columbianus. Next base: position 79,592,059 of record JAVGWX010000011.1, on the reverse strand, counting down.
TTGTCTTTTTCTATTTCTACTTCTTCTTCGGCGTTCGTCATGAAGAAGATGTTTGTGACGCTGCGTTGTAGTTTGCAGCGAAGCTGCGATATATGCGTTTCGGCCTGACACATCCGATTACAGCACAGCCATTTTTTGGAACCAGGTTCGTCTTTCCTCTTCGATGCCTATCTCTTACACAGGTTGGATAACTAGTATGTTTCCAGGACCGGTACATGGAGGTAGAATAGGCTCTTGGTTAGTTATGGTTCACTGGTCATGATGCAGTCAGCTAACTATGATTCGCTGGCTGCTACCTGTTCATTCACTGCTGCATCTTTGTCGCTGGTCATTGTTTCGTCGTCTATGAATTCCAACGTCGACTGATTATGGTGGTCGTGTTTTCTTGACTCGTCAACTGATTATTATGGTGTTCATGTCTTCTTGACTAGTCGACTGATTATGATGGTGTTCATGTCTTCTTGACTAGTCGACTGATTATGATGGTGTTCATGTCTTTTTCACTAGTCGACTGATGATGGTGTTCATGTCTTCTTGACTAGTCGACTGATGATGGTGTTCATATCTTCTTGACTAGTCGACTGATTATGATGGTGTTCATGTCTTCTTGACTAGTCGACTGATGATGGTGTTCATATCTTCTTGACTAGTCGACTGATTATGATGGTGTTCATGTCTTCTTGACTAGTCGACTGATTATGATGGTGTTCATGTCTTCTTGACTAGTCGACTGATTATGATGGTGTCGTGTCTTTTTTACTACTCTCGGGAAAGCAGGACTCGGCTAGTAATAGTGTTTAGCAAAAACAATTTATGAATCTTTGTTATGCAGGTTGTGCGAAAAGTTTACAATTTTGATGTTGCTTTTTCCGTTACTCTTCATCATTCCGCGCCAAACGTAAGCACAGAAAGCAGGCAGCTCTTGTGTACTCCTAATTTAGTGCCTGTGCTGCACTGACTTCCAAACGTTGTTTAAGCTAATAAAGGATGGGTGCATTTGCTGTAGGTAACAGACGCGTCTCATGCACGTGCACAGTTCAAATACAAAATGGCGTCAGTACTCACAGAGCATGGCCATTTTTAGATAACGATGGCCATGACACATAGTGTACGATCTAAGGTGCTGTTGAGCGTTGTTTTCGGGAGGGGAAGGGAACAAAAGAATTTTCTGCAAAAGACATTGTTTTAAGAAATGGCTGCTGCTTACAGCGTGAATTGTTTGTCGCATAAAGCGATGCATTACTGGGTCGATAAATTTTCTCAACAGCGCTCAAAAATTGCTGATAAAAACTTACCTGGCCGTCTTGTTCAGATTACAACATAGGCACGGGTGGAGTGGGTGGTGGAGTAATTCAAACTCATTAGTTGAGTAAAGATTGACATTGTGGAAGCTGCATTAGCATGTTCGCCTACAACATTATACAAGATCTCACTTTAGCAGGATGCGTTTCGAAAATGACGAAGAGTACGAACGTGAAATGTAAATGTGGCTTAGACAGCAAACCAAAGTCTTCTATGCTGCAGATTTTTGTGGCTGAAACAGCAGACCAAAGTCTTCTATGATGCAGGTTTTGGTGACTGAGACAGCAGACCAAAGTCTTCTATGCTGCAGATTTTTGTGGCTGAAACAGCAGACCAAAGTCTTCTATGATGCAGGTTTTGGTTACTGAGACAGCAGACCAAAGTCTTCTATGCTGCAAATTTGTGTGGCTGAAACAGCAGACCAAAGTCTTCTATGATGCAGGTTTTGGTGGCTTAGACAGCAGACCAAAGTCTTCTATGATGCAGGTTTTTGTGACTGAGACAGCAGACCAAAGTCTTCTATGATGCAGGTTTTGATGACTGAGACAGCAGACCAAAGTCTTCTATGCTGCAGGTTTTGGTGACTGAGACAGCAGACCAAAGTCTTCTATGCTGCAGATTTTTATGGCTGAAACAGCAGACCAAAGTCTTCTATGCTGCAGATTTTTGTGGCTGAAACAGCAGACCAAAGTCTTCTATGCTGCAGATTTTTGTGGCTGAAACAGCAGACCAAAGTCTTCTTTGATGCAGGTTTTTGCGCTGGGACAGCAGATCAAAGTCTTCTATGCTGCAAATTTGTGTGGCTGAAACAGCAGACCAAAGTCTTCTATGATGCAGGTTTTGGTGGCTGAGACAGAAGGCCAAAGTCTTCTATGCTGCAGGTTTTTTGTACACCGATAAACGATGGGACAAGTGCATCAATGTTAGTGCACCGATAAAGCGATAGGACAAGTGCATCAATGTTAGTGCACCGATAAAGCGATGGGACAAGTGCATCAATGTTAGTGGAAATTCAGTTGAGAAATGAGGGACAATGTAAGAACAATAGTAAATAGTTTTAGAATTCGTATCTCAATACATTTTTTTTTTCAATAGCCATTTGTAACACGTTTACTGACTTGTCTTGGCATTACTGTGGCCCCAAATTGATTGTTACATATTACTGCAGCCTCACTGATTGTTGTGTCTCATGTTCTGCTCTTTAGATAGACATTCAAGCTACTTGACACCCATTCAGACATAACCGATAATTGATCTCGATTCTCTCCTAAAAACCGTTTAATTCGTTTCATGTGGTCTATTTAACTCTATTGATTGAATTCCGTTCACAACTCCGTTTGAGAGATTTCCTGTTTATTTTTAACATGTTTCGTTTCCTATTTCCAGTTAACGTTTTTTTTATAATTCCCTTTATGCTGGCACAGTTTTACCCTTTACATCATTCCCTGACATCAGACAAGGATAGTAGTTCATCGTGTCCTGGCTGGAAAGACAAAGAAAATGTTTAATATAATTGAGAATTCCCTATTGACTTGCCACTCATATTTGCTTAATTCAGCCATGGCCATCTGTAGTTTAAACTATAGATGACCATAACTTGTCTCACTATTTTTATTTGCATATTTTTTGGTTAGTCCAATCGTTGACAAAGATCTACTTAAGTTGAAACGTCAGCACATCTGAATTACTTTATTTACATAAGCATGCGTTCATTGTTCAAGTAGTGGCTCATATTTCGTTTTAAAGAGACGAGGTTTTGTTGAATGAAGAGGCAAATGGTGTTTTAAAACCCGAGGTCTACTAGAGAAAGACCATGACATTGCTAATATATCGTAATAGATGATTAAATTTGACTGCATATATGGATATGACACAGTCCTGCTGGCTATATTACAAACGACATAACTAATTAAACAAAACTACCACTGCAGTGTTTATTTCTGTTACTGGAATCCACCGAGAAGAATACTATATCTAAGGAATAAAGTCCTTGCAATTGCCACGCATATTTTACCTTTGATATTTAGAAAAAAAGCAAACAAATACACCTTGTCGAGGATTTGAACTCATTTCCTCGTCGTCAAAGACAGACATCGTAACCATTGCCCAACCGCATCTCGTCAAACTACATATAAACCTTTGTGAAATTTGTACTGTCAGAAAAAAAAGAAAGACACAAGTTAGAGAATGATAGCACTAGAATGGGAGGAAAACATCGAGGGAAGGGCAGGGAAAAGTCTGGCATAGAGCACCTTACGAGTAAGAGGTCATTGAAGTGCAGGGAAAAGTCTGTCATAGAGTACCTTACGAGTAATAGGTCATTGAAGTGCAGGGAAAAGTCTGGCATAGAGTACCTTACGAGTAAGAGGTCATTGAAGGGCAGGGAAAAGTCTGTCATAGAGTACCTTACGAGTAAGAGGTCATTGAAGTGCAGGGAAAAGTCTGTCATAGAGTACCTTACGAGTAAGAGGTCATTGAAATGCAGGGAAAATCTGTCATAGAGTACCTTACGAGTAAGAGGTCATTGAAGTGCAGGGAAAAGTCTGTTATAGAGTACCTTACGAGTAAGAGGTCATTGAAGTGCAGGGAAAAGTCTGTCATAGAGTACCTTACGAGTAAGAGGTCATTGAAGTGCAGGGAAAAGTCTGGCATAGAGTACCTTACGAGTAAGAGGTCATTGAAGGGCAGGGAAAAGTCTGTCATAGAGTACCTTACGAGTAAGAGGTCATTGAAGTGCAGGGAAAAGTCTGTCATAGAGTACCTTACGAGTAAGAGGTCATTGAAGTGCAGGGAAAAGTCTGTCATAGAGTACCTTACGAGTAAGAGGTCATTGAAGTGCAGGGAAAAGTCTGTCATAGAGTACCTTACGAGTAAGAGGTCATTGAAGTGCAGGGAAAAGTCTGTCATAGAGTACCTTACGAGTAAGAGGTCATTGAAGTGCAGGGAAAAGTCTGTCATAGAGTACCTTACGAGTAAGAGGTCATTGAAGTGCAGGAAAAAGTCTGGCATAGACTACCTTACGAGTAAGAGGTCATTGAAGTGCAGGGAAAAGTCTGTCATAGAGTACCTTACGAGTAAGAGGTCATTGAAGTGCAGGGAAAAGTCTGTCATAGAGTACCTTACGAGTAATAGGTCATTGAAGTGCAGGGAAAAGTCTGGCATAGAGTACCTTACGAGTAAGAGGTCATTGAAGTGCAGGGAAAAGTCTGGCATAGAGTACCTTACGAGTAAGAGGTCATTGAAGTGCAGGGAAAAGTCTGTCATAGAGTACCTTACGAGTAAGAGGTCATTGAAGTGCAGGGAAAAGTCTGTCATAGAGTACCTTACGAGTAAGAGGTCATTGAAGTGCAGGGAAAAGTCTGTCATAGAGTACCTTTCGAGTAAGAGATCCTTGAAGTTGATCTTTGATGTCAAGATAGTAACTGATTTGGTCTGACTTGTAGATAAGGTCAGCACGATGTGGGGATGTCGTCTAATTTGGTCTGACTTGTAGATAACGCTAGAACGATGTGGGGATGTCATCTAATTTGATCTGACTTGTAGATAACGCTAGCACGATGTGGGGATGTCATCTAATTTGATCTGACTTGTAGATAACGCTAGCACGATGTGGGGATGTCATCTAATTTGGTCAGACTTGTAGATAACGCTAGCACGATGTGGGGATGTCGTCTAATTTGGTCTGACTTGTAGATAACGCTAGCACGATGTGGGGATGTCATCTAATTTGGTCAGACTTGTAGATAACGCTAGCACGATGTGGGGATGTCATCTAATTTGATCTGACTTGTAGATAACGCTAGCACGATGTGAAAATGTCATCTAATCTAGTCATACTTTCAGTTAAGGCTAGCACGAGATATCATCCGATCTAGTCTAACTTGCATACAAAGCCAAAACATGTGGATATGGCAACTGATCTGTTCTAGCCTGTCGATACGGTTAATTGCCTAATTATGTCAACCAGGAAACGATGGCAGTGAGAAATGTATACCTGCTTTCCTAAGACACTTTGTATTGGCGTCAGGCTGCAGTAGTCTTCTCCCTGTGAGTTCCATTTAGGCAGGTTGCAGTGGTCTTCTCCCTATGAGTCACATTTGGGCAGGTTTCAGTGGTCTTCTCCCTATGAGTCACATTTGGGCAGGTTGCAATGGTCTTCTCCCTATGAGTCACATTTGGGCAGGTTGCAGTGGTCTTCTCCCTGTGAGTCCCATTTGGGCAGGTTGCAGTGATCTTCTCCATGTGAGTCACATTTGGGCAGGTTGCAGTAGTCTTCTCCATGTGAGTCATATTTGGGCAGGTTGTAGTGGTCTTCTCCATGTGAGTCACATTTGGGCAGGTTGCAGTGATCTTCTCCATGTGAGTCACATTTGGGCAGGTTGCAGTAGTCTTCTCCATGTGAGTCATATTTGGGCAGGTTGTAGTGGTCTTCTCCATGTGAGTCACATTTGGGTAGGTTGCAATGTTCTTCTCCCTATGAGTCACATTTGGGCAGGTTGCAGTGGCCTTCTCCATGTGAGTCACATTTGGGCAGGTTGCAGTGGTCTTCTCCCTATGAATCACATTTTGGCAGGTTGCAGTGGTCTTCTCCATGTGAGTCACATTTGGGCAGGCTGTAGTGGTCGTTTCCCCGTGAGTCACATTTGGGCAGGCTGTAGTGGTCGTCTCCCCGTGAGTCACATTTGGGCAGGCTGTAGTGGTCGTCTCTCCGTGAGTCACATTTGGGCAGGCTGTAGTGGTCGTCTCCCCGTGAGTCACATTTGGGCAGGTTGCAGTGGTCTTCTCCCTATGAATCACATTTTGGCAGGTTGCAGTGGTCTTCTCCATGTGAGTCACATTTGGGCAGGCTGTAGTGGTCGTCTCCCCGTGAGTCACATTTGGGCAGGTTGCAGTGGTCGTCTCCCCGGGAGTCACATTTGGGCAGGTTGCAGTGGTCGTCTCCCCGTGAGTCACATTTCGGCAGGTTGCAGTGGTCTTCTCCCTATGAATCACATTTTGGCAGGTTGCAGTGGTCTTCTCCATGCGAGTCACATTTGGGCAGGCTGTAGTGGTCGTCTCCCCGTGAGTTACATTTGGGCAGGCTGTAGTGGTCGTCTCCCCGTGAGTCACATTTGGGCAGGCTGTAGTGGTCGTCTCCCCGTGAGTCACATTTGGGCAGGCTGTAGTGGTCGTCTCCCCGTGAGTCACATTTGGGCAGGCTGTAGTGGTCGTCTCCCCGTGAGTCACATTTGGGCAGGCTGTAGTGGTCGTCTCCCCGTGAGTCACATTTGGGCAGTCTGTAGTGGTCGTCTCCCCGTGAGTCACATTTGGGCAGGCTGTAGTGGTCGTCTCCCCGTGAGTCACATTTGGGCAGGTTGCAGTGGTCGTCTCCCCGTGAGTCACATTTGGGCAGGTTGCAGTGGTCGTCTCCCCGTGAGTCCCATTTGGGCAGGTTGCAGTGGTCAGCACTCTATGAGTCACATTTGGGCAGGCTGTAGTGGTCGTCTCCCCGTGAGTCACATTTGGGCAGGTTGCAGTGGTCAGCACTCTATGAGTCACATTTGGGCAGGCTGTAGTGGTCGTCTCCCCGTGAGTCACATTTTGGCAGGTTGCAGTGGTCGTCTCCCCGTGAGTCACATTTGGGCAGGTTGCAGTGGTCAGCACTCTATGAGTCACATTTGGGCAGGTTGCAGTGGTCAGCACTCTATGAGGCACATTTGGGCAGGTTGCAGTGGTCAGCACTCTATGAGGCACATAGAAAACAAAAAGGAGACAAGAAAGAGTCGAAGAATTGTTTTTCTATTTATAACATTCGACAACTATAATTGTAAAATGTGTATTATATGTTTACATATCTGTTATAGAAGTGGTTAGAGTGCTATCTTCGTATTCTAGAGATACATGTTCGTTCCACGGTAAGGTTTTTTTCGATCTTGGATGAAAAAGTTTAGACTGAACATAGCTTGATAGCTGCTGTGGCAAGCAGCCTTTAATCCTCAGCCCTAGATTCCCATCACGTCTAGGCGAACCTCATCGGAGATAAGACTGTAAGCGTATATATTTGTGGTGTTTTTTGTTGTTCGTCGATCACGGATGATGAAGACCATTACCTCTGGCTTTCTCTCCCTCTCTCTCTCCCTCTGTCTCTCTCTCCCTCTCTCTCTCTATTTATCCCTCCCTCTCTCTCCCTCCTTCTCTCTCTCTTCCTTATTCCGTTTTGTTATAATTATATAGTAATACCCTCAAGCGGATAAATGTCAATTTTGTTGTTGAATTGTATTTCCCCTTGACTAGCGTGTGTTTAAATGTCGAAATAAGATGAACAAGTCATGGACAGATTGATGTGCGTGCCATATTATTGAAAACAAAACAAAAACCGCTATATTATGACCAAAAGATTGTAGTTAAGAAAGATAACACAAATGGTAATAACGAAGGTGATCAACGAACATTTACACTGTAACCTGCCAGGCATCTCGTAAGAAGCGACTAAGGAGGGTTGAGCATGGGGCTGGTTACACCATTTTGTAAAAAATGTAAACCACAACAATTGCAACAGATATGGACAGGTCAACATTTGATGACTTATCGTGTATTTGTTGAAGACCTATGCTTCACAGGGAGCTAAAACGATTTTGATTCATTTATTAGGAACACAAAAATTAACACATACATAAATTGAACTTATCCAAAATATAAAATCAACCATTTGTTGTAGAGTTGTTTATATTATTCATCTGAATAGATTTGACTTCTCACTTCTCAACTGGACATTCTATTGTGAAAGTCACGTTAAAACGATTAATAGCCGCTCGGAAATAGAGCGACTCCCGCGGGGTCTGGATCGTCAAGTCTTCTGGATTTCTGTGTGGGTTTGATCAATCAAATAATGCCTCCAGCTCAGCAATGGGACACTATAGTAGCCACCAGTGGGAAGAGGAATGGCTTATTTCAATAATAATATCATTTTCAAATTACAATCTCTTGGCCCTTTTGGGAAAAGTTTGGTGACCCCTTTAACAACAGTGCATTTGGAAAATCAGAGGGCAAAGGCCGTTCTTTCCCATCAACAGTCCGCCGCATTAGAGTTGGACACATTTTATAGACGTCGATTTTGCTTTGGAACGACATGGGAGTCAATCAATTAATATTACGCTAAACCCACCAGGAACCGTCAGGTCGAATTACTTTGTCCATATAGTACTTTTACCTAATTTTCAAATTGTTACTCGGTGCAAAATAAAACTCGCGGTCCTTACGTGGTACGCTCGAGTCCAGTTGTAACTGAGTACTTGATTAATTGTTATAAAAAGCAAGGGATCTAGAAAGGATCTAGCCACGACATCTCTCAAAATTCTTAGACTTGGCAATGGGGACTCACAAACAATTCATCTCCACAACAACGTTATTTCTGGAACTATCCGTGTCTACTTGTGTCTTGAAACAACTGTACATTAAATGACGCTGCACAGTTGATCAGCTGACTACATACAAAGACTCATAGCTGACTGTTTGCATTCAGGTCAGCATATCAGTGCTAACCTCCACAATAACATTACAATCTACATTCTAACCTACACAATAATATTACAATCTACATTCTAACCTCCACAATAACATTACAATCTAAATTATAACCTCCACAATAACATTACAATCTACATTCTAACCTCCACAAAAACATTTCGAACACTCCAAACAGAAATCGGGAAATTCCACATAGGTTAGGAGCAGGCTAGTTCAGCTTCAATCGTATCAAACTTATTCTTCAACATATTAGAAACGACAAGGCAAGAGCCTACACCTTTAGCAGCATGGTTATTGCAGTTATGATACCTGACTGCGAGGTATGGAATCTATTAAAGGTATATGCAGAGAAGCTCCGATGGCACTGAAGCAAAGAACATTGACAGTCTCTTCTTGTAACTTAATTCGTAACACAGAAGTCAGGCGCCGAATTGACTTCAATGGCTTCGTTGATGCTGGATTGTTTACAAAAACCCGAATGGGCGGGGCATGTAGTGGGTAGGAACTCAGAAGAGGACGTCTTGGTGGCCCTACAACTTTAAGCGCCCACGTGGGCGTCCACCAAAGAGATGGAGAGACGGCGTGAGTACAAACGTACTCAACAGGATATCCAAGACGAAAGAGCACATTAAGTTTAAACAACATCTGGCTACCTGAAATCAGGCACTTCCTTCGTCTGATTGAATAGCAGGACTACCGCCAGATACAATCATATCAAGATAGCATATTTTCTACCAAAACATATGTATATCAATCAATTAATTGTCAACAAAATACACATTCACGTTCCAAAGTAAATACGTATCATATGTGTAAACATAAGAGCAGACAAATAAAACTTATAAACACATTATCTCTCTCTCTCTTTCTCTCTCTCTCTCTCTCTCTCTCTCACACACACAAACACACACATACGTACACCCACACATTGCCAGCAATAAAAAGCTCTATTGAAATACATACCCACATACAAACACATATGTAGCATCATTAACATATTTCCATAATCTCCTTCCCTCATTCAAGCAGTTAGATATCCGTCAGTGTGAAGAATTATTTTTCTTTTGTGCGAGTATTTGCTTACCTCCATCTATTTATCTTGTCATATGTCTCTCACTCTCACTGTACATATTTACCATCTCCATGTCGCTCTTTCACTCGCTCTGCCTCTCTCCGCCTCTCTCCCATTGCCTATCATCGTCCCTCCCTCAGCATATCTGCTTCTCCCTCCTCTCTCCTCTCCTTCTCTTTGTCTCAACTTAAACGAAGATTTACCACTATTATTCACCCGCGATACGCACGACAAGATATCATTCACGCGCTGTCACATCAGCTGGGTGCAAAGCAGGTGAGACTTTGTCCGTCGGTTCTGAACATAGCCTGACACTATTCAGTCCTAACTGACGCTGTCAAGAGAAGACAAACATGAGCAGCTATAACACATCACACTTATCAATAATTGAACAAAAAATTGATAACAAATTCTGAACTCTATTATTCCACCGGTAAACAATTCACATTCTGAAACAAGAGTAAACGCTCACTATTAGATGTAATACAAAGACGACAGTCAAACAAGGCTTATTGCACGGGTTCTCAGAATAATGGCTCTGAAAGTCCATGTGACAAAAAGAACTTCTTCGAGTGCAGCCGGATAGGTCATGGCAGAAAGAGAAAAAAGATATGTCTACCTTTTGTGCTTACGGTTTCACTTCTCTTTTCTCCAACCTAAACACTCAAGATGTAATGTTTGCCTCTTTTACTTACGATTTCACTTCTCTTTTCTCCAACCTAAACACTCAAGATGTAATGTTTGCCTCTTCTACTTACGGTATCTCTTCTCTTTTCTCCAACCTAAACACTCAACATGTAATGTCTACCTTTTCCCAAACTTACTCATGGTTTACTTAATTTTCCCCATATCAAAAATTACAAATTTAAAGTCATTTCCTCATTAGTACAAGCATCCATCCCTCTCTTCTTCGCCATTTATATCGCTGCCTCTCTCTCTCTCTCTCTCTTTATTTATTATACTCTCTCTCTCTCCTTCTCTTTCTAATCTCCTACTCTCAATGTTAAATGTTACATTCACAACTCCAGCTCCTTACTGCTAGCATCAATTAGTTATTCTCCATCCAACCACACACAGAGTATATCTCTCACTTACACACACAAACACACACACATGCATGTAAACACAAAGACGTGTAAAGAGAAAATACACATACATAAACACATCTTCCAGAATCAGAGAAAAATATCATCAGAAACGATTATAGTTCTACACCAGTAATAATTACTGCTTGGATGTTTCATGTACGTTTCCACAAGTTGTTTTTTTTTAATTGTTTTATTTATTTATTTTTTTTTAAATTTTCGTTATGTTTTTGCTCTGACAATCCTCGAAAGGAAATCCCGAGAAATTTCCTATGCATGATGTACATACTAGTGCTATCATGGTAATGACATGTTTAGGTCTTCACTAAATGCAATGTGTACTTCTTCTTCGATCAACTGATGCTATGCTTCTAGCCCAGTGACCTTCACCAAGGAGACTGTACCTTCACCGGTCCCACATAGCTTTTCGATCATAGTCGCTCCACTGATCCAGACTGTCTCCTTTTCGTCTGCAAAAGTGGCGCAATCTTGCAGGGTATGTTATGGTGTTTTCTGCTTGGGTGCTCCGCAAACACGTGTGAAGGTATCTCATTCTGTGGATGTAGGTCTTGAGTCTGTAATGTCTCGTACTGGTTATGATGATCTTTGTCTAACCATCTCTGCCGAGTCTGTCTATACTGTCATTGTTTGGCTTGCATACTTTGTACTGGACTCTCCATTTCGTCCTCATGGACCGTTTGACGAGTGTCTTTGTTTCTTTTTAGCGCTGTGCAATACGAGCCAGTGTACAGGCACTTTGATTGTTGCGAGCTCATGTAACTTCTGAGTAGCAGGGGTCCCACAGTGGACTGGAATGTACTGTAGGACTAGATATTGGGGGTTTGTGTCGGAAATCAACTTGACGTTCTATTTTATTTCGTCTAAAATGCTATCTTGTTTGGGGTTTGAGATGGCTTGGAGCACCCTTCTGGAGTTTATCTTGTTTGGGATTTGAGATGGCTTGGAGTACCTTACTGGAGTATCTTCTTTGGGGCTTGAGATGGCTTGGAGTACCCTTTTGGAGTTTATCTTGTTTGGGACTTGAGATGGCTTGGAGTACCCTTTTGGAGTTTATCTTGTTTGGGGCTTGAGATGGCTTGGAGTACCCTTCTGGAGTATCTTCTTTGGGGCTTGAGATGGCTTGGAGTACCCTTTTGGAGTCTGTTAGAATAACCGTTTTCCTAGCAGTTTTGTTTGGACTTATAAGAATATGCGTAGCACTAAATGTTATGTGTACTAATGAGGTCCTTCAATCCAGTCAACACTGGCTATGTGTGTGTGTGTGTGTGTGTGAGGTTAAATGTATGTGTCTGTCCGTATGGTTATATATGTGTGTCTGTGTGTGGTTGTATGTGTATGATTGGTTATATGCGTGTGTTGTGTGTGTTGGTTATGGCTTTATGTTATATTTGTGTGTTTGTATGTGGCTAAATATGTGTGTCTGTGTGTGGTTATATATATATATATATATATATATATATATATACATATATATATACATATATATATATATATATATATATATATATATATATATATATATATATATATATATATATATATATATATATATATATATATCTTGTGTACATGGTTTGTGAGCGTATGCAGACCCGTTTTATGAAAGTTGATGAGCGGTGAATATACGAAGATAAAGTCAACAAATGACCTCAACAATTTTGTATGATTAGACTATGTCCAGTTATTGACTGCACTTCGTATATCAGGACCATACGTGTTTTTCAGGAAAACAAAGATTTTTGTTAAATAGGGAGTTCCTTTAACACACAAGTAAATAAACAGTTTTCACCTAGATGTATAAGCGCAATAATATAGATAAGAATAGATCAATCCTAAACATAAAACCTACTTTCTGTGATTATTAATTAAACGTTTGATAAGTGACGATATCTCAGATTCAATATTTAATTAGATTACTTGGATATTGTCTTTTACTGAACTTTGTATGTTATGATTTATTATCAAATGTTTGGAAAACGTATACTTTTATCATATTCTCAAAAATAGTATAGACTTTCATTGTGTTCTTATAGAAACGTATGTGAATTCAATTCCTCTCTCATATGATAACCTTTCTTACCCACTCTTATCACTGTAGGATGCATATGCACCAACCAATCCTTTTCAAGAAAACCTGCCTTGTGCTATTTCTCCAGTTCTTCCGAGCTTTTACCGTGTTTCTTGCATCGGTCTCTAGGACTTTTTTTATATATGTTCTTTAACCTTTCAAGATGGAAATACAGCTAAGGAAATTTTCACTCGCATTGCTCCGGCCGCAGGTGCCTTTTCTCAACTAACAAACATCTGGAAGTCAAAATCATTGAGTGTGGCCACCAAGCTCAAGTTGTTTAACTCCAACATATTACCAATACTGACCTATGGATGTGAATGTTGGAAAATAACAAAGACATCGGAAAAGAGGCTAAATGCATTCGAAAAAAGTGTCTTAGAAAACTGTTGAAATTGGTTAGGAGCAAATCATAACCAACGAAACAATTCGAGAAGTCACCAATCAGCAATATGTTTCATCACTAGTCAGGATAAAACGGTGGTCATTCATCGAACATGTTCTTAGAATGGACAGCAGCGGACTCCCCGCCCCCACCCCCCCCCCCCCCCCACCAGGGGTTTATGTGGTCACCGTCCGACAAGAGGAAAAGAGGAAGACCGAAAGAAACTCCGCAGAACAATAGTCAGAGAGGGTTCCACCATGGCCATCTATACTACGGGCTTGAACAACATACATGAACTAGAAAGATTGACGTCACACACATCAAACTGGAGAACACTGGTTTCTGCCTTATGTGCCGTATATGGCACTTCAAGAATATTGATTGATTGATTAATTGATTCGATCTTTCTTTGTCTTCTTTTACCTGGTGTTCCACGACATAGATTGCCTGGTGAAACGGGCTTGGTGCTATCGCAATGTGGAGCCTATCCACCTGTTTTTAGCCCAGGTCTGTCCATAAGCTATCGTCATCAGAAAGTCTAGTAATCGTATTATATTTCTTAAAAAGTTGAGCAAGTACTCCAGATATGCGACTAGCCAATACAATTTCGCATTTATGGGATTGACCTCTTTTTTTCAAGTGCTGAGCTGATGGCGGGAACATTCATTGCTATGCGATTTGTTTCCGGATCTCACAAACACGCATTGCACACTGCACACTAACATTCACACACGCATCTATCTGCGCTGTTTCTATTCATTTCATGTCACCTTCTTTTGTAGTTATGTGTTGCTTGCGCGCCGTATCTACTTTTTATGTCAACTTGTTAAACATCTGCCACTGATGTTATGAAGTTAACATTATCAACGGTATCTTCTCCAAGCCCTGGGCTCAATATCATCTCTGCCTTCCATTCATCATTTTGAGTTTAAGGTTTTGTTTTTGTTGTTTTCATTTAAAATCAGAAACGAAGACATTAGAAATATGGCCGAAACTAAACATTGTCTTAAAAACATTTCACAACCGATTGTGCCTTGTTTGGTCATGTCATTAGTATGTGTCCTGATCTGTTACCATTGCTTTGTTATTGCACAAATGAATCCGGCCACAGGGCACGAAAAAGGTCACTAGGACGATGGATAAATACCATATGATACATCTTTCAAAGACACTGATCGGGACAAAACACTGGCTCCAAGAACGGCGACTTACGCTCCTCGCGGCACACGCCGGCACACACGTGTACAACGCATTTGTCACAAGAACGACGACTTACGCTCCGCTGGCGCATTCCGGCACGAGTGTATCGATGTAGCAGATATTCTGATATCCTCAAGACTGTGTGTAAGAGTTACAATACCTAATACTTGACGTTAAGGCTTCAACATAGCAAACACTAAAACTTCCGTTAAACATAAAACAAGATATTAATTTATTAATAAAGTATTTGTTAACACATTGTAAATAAGCTAAGCTAACTAAACATTAATAATTCTTTCTATCTCGGTAATGTAAGCATGGGCTAGATGGAATCCCTGGAACTATTAAAAACCCAGTTTGGTAGTCTATCCCAATATACATGAATCTCTATACAAATCTTGTTCTAACTACTTAACTACTATCTAGAATGGAATCTCGTTTGCCACTTTGGTAGTTGGTGTTGATGTTTATCTCTGGTGATCGTCGGTTCTGCGTTGTGCAATGATAGTTTCTTGCTACGTCCGTGGATGTGCTCGCTGAGGAGTCTTAAAGTATATCTCCTTTTGGCACAGACAGCTATGACCGACTCGTCTGACCTGATTCGTGCGTAGATTGGTTGGATCACTACCTTAGCAGTATCTCAAGAACTGACGTCTGCTGAACTGCCACTGAGTTTATAACTCCAGTTTATCTCTTAACCTCAACATATCATCTGTGCTGAGGACAGTGAATGTTACAGATACGTCCACTTATCTCTCGTCCTCACAAATCAGAGCCGATCACTGTGAAGACTACAGATACGCTCACTTATCTCTCGTTGATCATAGAAGGACCAACATTTCACTCCAGAAGGCACAAATGCAATGACCCGTGGAGCATAGTGAGACAGCCTTCTAGATCTGCTCTCGAATGTTGAATATCCTCTGTATTCTGTCTTTTAATGACCAATTCTAGCACCGGCAAACCGAAATGGCGACCGAGTGCTCCCTCCTAGCCCACTGGTAATCCGTCAATCCCATCTAGGTCACTCCCATCTCGAATCCCATTGACCCATCTCTACACGCCACTCTGTCATTCTAAGTGTGATAACCTGGCTTTCCATTCCCAGTCGTTCAATTAACTAAGGGGAATCAAAAGGTATTATAAACGCAGATAGACCCAATCTAGACAAGTTCCACTCATGGTAAACCCTAACTGCCTCTATCTCACTTCTGCTTCACGTTTCTAATTCACTCCACACTGACACTGGCCTTGTGTTGACCCAGTTTTCCCTAACCTGGCCTTACTACATACTTTCTCATACAATGTTTCGTTCTGAGAGAATACATCCCCAGTCCTAATCTCTACTGCCCCACATGGATCTGTTACATGGATAACTGAACAGAACGATGTTTTTCGTTTTTAACTTAACTCAACGTCTTTATACTAGTTTAGAAGACTCTGCACAGTTTGTATATAACCAGTTTCATTTGCATTACCTTGCTCTAAAGCCTATGCCCATCCAACTTAGTCTAAGATGAGTTTTGTCTCATTGTATAGTTTGACAGTAACTTATGCGCCTTTCAGCCAACAACAGCTGCATTCGGTACGTTTTTATACAGTATAACCCTCCTTAGTCTTTGTCTGTAACCAGCCTACCTGCAAGGTAGCATGGACTTTAAAGACAAACATGTTCTGCTCCGAGAAGAAGTACCACATATGGCTTGTGGTCTTCAAATACCTAGAGACTTCATCTTTGTTAACCTCGCACCTCCTCCCTCTCCCCCAATACCCGCTGTTGAAAGGAAGTGTCCTGTCACGAAAAGACCAGAAGCTGCACACCTGCTGTCGAATGCTAAATATTACGTAGACCTTACGATCACGTGACTTGGCATTGAAAGCTCATGCCCAGTTTCACTCCCGGCTATCACAGCCTTTGGAACCAAAATCTATTTGAAAAAGTAAAAAGGCCATTTTTACCTTTTACATCAAAAGCCTTGGAACAGGCAATTCTCTTTCGCCTTCTATCCCCCAGGGGTACATAGGCCATCAACCAACCCTCGCCCAGCAGCTCTGTCCTGTGCAATCTTTTTCACTTCCTCCCAGCTTTTTCGTGTTTTCTTTACTTCCGGCTCCAGATCTCGTCTCCATGTATTCCTTGGTCTGCCTTTACCTCTTCTTCCCTGGGGGTTCCATGACAGAAATTGCATGGTCATAGTGGCCTGTGGCTTTTTTAATGTATGACTCATCCATCTCCACTTTCATCCTAAGATTTCCTGTTCCAATTTAACTTGTCTCGCTCTCTCCCACAGTCTGTCGTTTGTAACTTTGTCAAACCATTTTATACCACGTATCTTTCTCAGGCATCTGTTGACAAAACCCTGCAGTCTCCTGTCATTGCCTTTGGTCATCCCCCAGGTATCTGTTGACAAATCCCTGCAGTCTCCTGTCATTGCCTTTGGTCATCCCCCAGGTATCTGTTGACAAATCCCTGCAGTCTCATGTCATTGCCTTTGGTCATCCTCCAGGCATCTGTTGACAAATCCCTGCAGTCTCCTGTCATTGCCTTTGGTCATCCCCCAGGTATCTGTTGACAAATCCCTGCAGTCTCCTGTCATTGCCTTTGGTCATCCCCCAGGTATCTGTTGACAAATCCCTGCAGTCTCCTGTCATTGCCTTTGGTCATCCCCCAGGTATCTGTTGACAAATCCCTGCAGTCTCCTGTCATTGCCTTTGGTCATCCCCCAGGTATCTGTTGACAAATCCCTGCAGTCTCCTGTCATTGCCTATGGTCATCCCCCAGGTATCTGTTGACAAATCCCTGCAGCCTCCTGTCATTGCCTTTGGTCATCCCCCAGGCATCTGTTGACAAATCCCTGCAGTCTCCTGTCATTGCCTTTGATCATCCCCCAGGTATCTGTTGACAAATCCCTGCAGTCTCCTGTCATTGCCTTTGGTCATCCCCCAGGTATCTGTTGACAAATCCCTGCAGTCTCCTGTCATTGCCTTTGGTCATCCCCCAGGCATCTGTTGACAAATCCCTGCAGTCTCCTGTCATTGCCTTTGATCATCCCCCAGGCATCTGTTGACAAATCCCTGCAGTCTCCTGTCATTGCCTTTGATCATCCCCCAGGTATCTGTTGACAAATCCCTGCAGTCTCCTGTCATTGCCTTTGGTCATCCTCCAGGTTTCTGCTTCATACAGCAGGACTGGCTTCCCATTTGAATTAAAAATCGTTATTTTTGTCTTCCTCGTCAGTCCCTCCTTCCGTTTTGATGATACTTCTTAGGTATGTAAATACTTCTACCTCTTCTAGTGGCGTTCCTCTCAGCCGGATTGGTTCTGTATTTGCTGCATTGATCCTAATTATTTTTGTCTTTTCCTCATGAATCTTCAAACCGATTTGTTTAGAGGTATAATCCAGTCTATCCAGTTTCTTTAGCATTTGGCTTTGGCTGTGGGACCGAAGGGCTATATCATCCGCAAAATCCAATCTTTCAGCTGTTTATTCAAGGTCCACTGGATTCCATTTCTCTCATTTTTCGTTACTTTCATAATCCAGTCCACTGCCAGGATGAACAGGAAAAGCGACAGTAGGTAACCCCTGTGTTAATATTGAATGGCTCTGTGAGTTGTCGTTCGTGTATTACTCTACATTGCATGCTTGAATACGTCTGTCTAATTATGTTTGTGAGCTTTAGAGGAATTCCATAGTGCCTCAGTGGTTTCCAATATATATCTCTGTCCAAACTGTCGAAAGCCTTTTCATAATCAACGAAATAGATGTACAAACTAGAATTTCATTCCAATGATTGCTCCACAATTATCCGCAAGGTAGTTATCTGGTCAATGCATGATCTATTCTGTCTGAATCCCGCCTGCTCATCCCTTATCTTGCTATCCACTGCCTTTTTCAACCTTTCTAGTATTACTCTATTTAACACTTTTCCCGACCCTGAAAATAACATTATTCCTCTATGGTTTTTACATTCCTGTAAATCTCCCTTCTTAGGCAATTTTACCTGTTAGCCCTCTCTCCAGTATTTTAGTAAGCTTCCTTGCTCCCAGATCGCGCCTATTAAGCTGTAGACCATGTAAGTAGATGTTTCAACATCTGCTTTTATAGATTCCGATGGTATCCATCAGGTCATGCTGCTATTCCGTTCTTTAGAAACTCTATTGCTCTTCTAATCTCTTCTAATCTCTTCTAATATCTTCTAATATCTTCTAATCTCTTCTAATCTCTTCTAATCTCCTTTTTACTTGGATTATCACAGTTGATCTTCAGGTCCTCCTCTGCTGGCGGGATGTCTGGTGGGTTGTCTGGTGGGATGTCTGGTGGGTTATCTGGTGGGATGTCTGGTGGGTTGTCTGGTGGGTTGTCTGGTGGGATGTCTGGTGGGCTGCCTGGTGGGTTGTCTGGTAGGATGTCTGGTAGGTTGTCTGGTGGGTTGTCTGGTGGGATGTCTGATGGGATGTCTGGTGGGTTGTCTGGTGGGTTGTCTGGTGGGATGTCTGGTGCTGGTCTGTTCAAACGCTCTTCAAAGTATTCTACCCATCTTTTTGTTTTTGTTTTTCAAGGTTAGTTATATTTTCCCCAAGTTTATTTTTGATTGGTCTACCATTAATGTTGATACTTCCGCTTCCTTAGCCAGACCATCAATGTAACGTCTTTTGTCTGCATTGATACCTTTTTTTTGCTATCTACATAATTTTCTGTGCTGTGCTTTTTGCGCCTCTCATTTCACTATTTAATAAGGCCATTTTCTTATTTCGCCTCTTCTCGATCTTAGTGATTGTTTCTAATGTTATCCATTCTTTATGCTGCTATTTCTTCATTCCTAGCACTTCCTCGCATGCGGTTTTCCATGTACTTTATAATTGTTCCCATTTATCCTCAATGCTGGCCCCTTCATCTGACTGCTCCAGTGATTGATATTTATCCCTGAGTCTTATACGAAACGTTTCTCTTATCATCTTCTTTCAGGTATTGTACCCAGTACCGTGGCCTGCTGACTTGCATCGTTCTGTTTATCCTTAACTCCAGCTGTATCTTCGCAATCACTAAAATTTAGCCTGAGACCACATCTGCCCCCGTCCTTCCCCCCCCCCCCCTCGCCCCCACCCCCTCCTGTAGACCCTGACATCTAATAATGATCGTCTAAATTTGGAGAGTACGCAGATGTGGTCAATGTGATTCTTCGTTTTCTAGTCTGGGGATACCCATGAGGCCTTATGAATGCCTCTGTGTGCAAACATACTTCCTCCTATATTCATAAATGCATAAAGATTCATGTTTACCTCGCCCATATACTCTTTATTTGAATGTGAGATTCTTTTTTAATGCTATTCTACGAGTAACATACAATAAAAGCGAAAGCTTGCATGGGACCGAATATAGCTTCTGGACAAAATGTAATCTGCCAGTTACGGTGTAATCGATTAACATTGGAGGAGAAGTTGAAATTTTACGATACTTCTACGCTGGCGGAGGGTTCTCGATGCTGGGATCGTTTACAACCTGGCAAAGATTATTGAATGTAACGTAAAAAGGAATGATGATAAAATTCATCTTGGGGTACAACATTTTTGTTATGTTAGTGTAATTGTTTCCTCATTTGTGTTATGTTTAATGTTATTGTTTCCTCATTTTTGTTTGTCGTTAAACAGAGCTCGCCGCACCTTTAGTTACCATGTGGTGTAGAGGATTTCTTTGTTTTATTTGGGGCTTAATTTCTCTCGGATGGGATAGTCCGACTCCTACACATGTTTATTAACAAATACATCTGTACATGTGGTTCTACTGTGATCTGTGGACCCGAATGGATCTCGACAACGGCATAACATAGTTTTTATCTCATTTTCTTGTAAGGCTTAGCTTAATGCAGTTTCATTTATGCGAAGTTTTCGTACTACATAATCCTCTCATAAATAGGGGATACTTCGAATCGTATTATTTAGGATAAGGTACGAATGATAGAGTTGAGGTCAAGTACACATTACTGAACAAGACCCCCACTTCACTTCTACGCTGTATGCCTGGAAACATGTTGTGTTACAACATCCTGGCCAGCGAGGTGTGGGTCGACACTGTAATACCCGTAATGGTGAGCCTGCTGAGACGCCGAGTATTCACTACAGCCAGGAGGACGCAGGTCAGCCTTCTTCAGTACACACTCCGGGATGCAAGAAAAGCCAAAGCGAACAATCTACCAGAGAAATGTCGCCAAGAATGACGAACTCGGACACGGAAAGAGTTGATAACAATAACTAATCCCAGATTCCAATTATCGGTCTTTTTTATTATCTATTTGATAACAATAACTAATCCTATATTCCAAGTTATCAATCAGTCAATGAGAAACTAGTCGACTCCCTGCTAAGAATAGGTCCTCAACAAATGTCCGTCGTCTTCCTATCAGGAGCCATCTGAGCCAGTTCTGTCCATGTCATACCTGTTGCATTTACCATTGATCTCCAGCTCACTCTTCCATGAGTGTCTCGGTCTTTCTCTCTTGCTCTGTGCATTCTAGAACAGGGAATGTCTGTTAATGTTATCAACTGATTTCCGTAGCGTGTGCCCTAACCATCAGTATTGCCTCCTCTCTATTACATGCTCCACTGGTATTTGTCAACTTGTTTTCATCAGTTCCACGTTGCGGATCTTGTCCAGCCATTTCCACCCTTATATTTTGCGCAGGCAGCGATTTATGAAAATCTGTACTTTCTCGTAATTACTTGTGTTGTGGTTCATATTATCAGAGCCATACAATAGATCGGACTATACGTTGGAGCTCAAGATTTGTATTTTTCTGGTAGTTTTAATTTCTGTTGACCTCCACAGTGCCGCCAATGCAATACAATCTCTTCTTGTCTCTTGTATTCCTAACTGAACATAATTTTTTCTCTACCTCCTGCAACGTCTGTATTGAACATAATATTTCTTCTCTACCTCCTACTATGTCTGTATTGTTGCCAAGGTATATGAAAGACTCCACATTCTCAAGGTGGGTTTCCAACCCAATTATATCGTTGTTAGGTGACGGCGTGGCCTAGTGGTTAAGTGGCACGGCTCACAATCCGTAGGTGCAGGGTTCGATCCCCATCACAGCACCCCGGGGAAGCAAACCCGTAGAAAATGCAGGAGGAAGCAGACCCTTACATAAAATGCATGCTGAAGTCGGATGCACTTGGCCGACAGGCGCAAAATAAAAACAACAATGCAACGCACACCGACTTGGGGATTAGAGAAATAAGGCGAACGCAATTTAAAAATATTGTTGTAAGTTGTATTTATTTTAAAACTTGTATTTAGTCCTTGTGTATTTGCAGTCCCAATTGTAGTGACCTTTCTTCAAACTTACATATCTTATTTTGCGTCAGGCTGTGACAGTAGAGCCAAATCATCGACAAAGTCGAGACCGCTAAATTGTCTCTTTAATGTCCACGTAGCGCCCTTGTCACCACTTGTCGATAATGTCGACATCATGATCCGGGCAATAACCAGCAGTAAGAGTAATGATTATAGTAGACAGCCCTGACGAACTCAACGGGTTCTGAAAGCTGACCCTCATGTAGCACTAGTCATCTCATAGTCGAATATGTCTTCTGGATTATATTCGAGAACATCTTGGGAACTCCATAGCGTTTGAGTAACTTCCATAGTGATATCCTGTCCAAGCTGTCAAAAGCTTTTTTTGAAGCCCTCAAATCCTATAATAAGCGGAGAATTCAATTCCACATTTTCTTCAATTATTATTACAGGGGTTGCTATCTAGTGTGTACATGGCCTGTTTTGTCGAAAGCCGACCTGCTCATCCCGTAACTAGTCATCTATGACCTTTTTTAATCTCTCGTACATATAAATACCGGTACATGTAAAAAACAGTATTCCTCTGTAATTGGAACAATGCTGTAAATCTCCCATCTTTGGCAACTTTATTCTCTTATATAACCTTCTTTCCAGTCTTCCAGTATTTCTTCCATCTACCACATTTAACCAAGTAACTTGTAAAGTAAGGTTGTTTAAGTTTAAATGTCCCCTTTGATCGCTTGCGCGGAGATATCATCTGGTCAGGTCGCTTCGTCGAATTTTCGGAAGTCATTTAGATTTCTGAATCTCTTCTGCTGTTGGTCTCTCACAATTAACCTTTAGTTCCGGATCCGCTAACTGAATGTCAGAAGAATTTTGCCGAGACAGGGATTTAAAAGTTCTTCAAAATGTTCAGCCCAACTTTTCATTTGCTTATTGGTGTTGCTAATCAACTGTCCTGCCTTTTCTTTGATACAGCCATTCACGTGCTTATATGTGTCTGTTAGTCTCTTTGTGCTGCAGTACAGATCTGTCGTATTTTCATTTTAGCAGCTTCCTCTTCCCCTCTCGCCAATTTGTCAATATATTTATACTTGTCGCTTCTGATGCTCTTCTTCACTGCTTTGTTGGCTTCTGTTATATTTCTTAGCCAAGGCTTGAGTTTTTCTAGTGTACCAGAGCCGATCAATTTGATGGAGCTCTGGCGTGGTTGGTAAAGGAGTCTGCTCTATTCTATTTCAACCTAGACTCACTCTAAACAAATTCAAGTAACACTAAATATAAACACAATACAACAGATTCTTTTATCAAGATACACTACCAACTATAAGCTTCTAACAACTTACATTCTTGTTATTGCCCGGTTCTTTCTCCTCTCCTAATCTTTAATCTAACTTTGTTGCGGATTGCCACTAATGGTAAAGTTCGTAGATTATATCCCAGGTATGACGTCCGTGTTCTTGTTCCTCTTTGTCGGCGGTAGATCAAAGTGGTCTCGACGTGACCAGGATAGCCTGCGTCAAATATAATTCATGGGATCACTGGAAAACTCCCTCTAGCTGCGAGTGAGGGCTTACATTCACGTAATCAAGGTGATGTCGACGTGATCGGTGGGACTGCGTCAATATGATGAATGCGATGACGGGAAGGCTGTCTCTATAAGCTACTGACGACTTGTTGTTACGACCAATAAATAATATGAGGGTAGTTACCTTGCTTGCTGCGTGTCTATCTCAGCTGCATTTCTCCGTCGCTTGCTCTCAACTGAGCGTCTCTTTCCAAAGTAATCTAATGTTCTTTTTCTGAATTGAAGTGTTCTCTCTCTCTGTCTCTCTCTCTCTCTCTCTGTGTCTGTCTCTGAAGTGAAATTATTTTCTTTCTTTGTGGTACTCTACTCAGATCTGCCTCAACTGCATATCTCCGTCGCCTGCCCTTCACTGAGAGTCTCTCTTCAAAGTTATATCTAACAATGTTATCTGTCTGTTTCTGAAGTGAAGTGTTCTCTCTCTGTGGTTCTCAACTGAAATATGCCTCACCTGCATATCTCCGTCACCTGCTCTCCACTGAGTGTCTCTAAAATGTGTCTCACGTCTCCACACCTGGATTTATATTCTATCTGCATCCCCAGATCGCGTGATTTCCAAACCGGCGCGCGATTTTTGTCAGTCTGCTTGTCATTGTCCCCCATCCTGATAGCGCGGTTTCCATACGACGCGATATTGTCGGCGGCAAAAAGTGTATCCGTCTACCACCACTATCGGTCCAGGTGTGGACACATGGCATGTTACTTATGTCAGGTTACTTATGTTTACCCAAACTCCCACCTGCGCACTCTGAGAAAAAAACGTACGTGGTTCGTTTTGGTTACTTAAATATTCTGGGGGGAATGAGTTCAGCTGCACTGACTTGTCTTTAAATTCCAAGAAAAAAAATGCTTGTTTAAGTTCTTCCTCTAAACTCTGTTAAATGTTAAAACATGACTAAGCTCCTTCTATGTATTGTCCCTACAGCTAAGATATGTTACAATAGTCTTGCATCCATTTACATACGCCTTCTTAATTTTCATTTCTTTTAGCTTTACTATAGTTTCAGTTCCTATCTACGATTTGTGCTGGCGCACTTTTTTTCTTCCCAGAACTTCTTCACAAGTTTCGTTCCATACATTGTTAATCTGTTGACAACTGCCTTCCACATCTTATATATCTCCTAGCTGCTGTAAAAACATTATTCCTATATGATAATAATAGCTGTCCATCGTTGTCGATGAGGACCGCCGACATCATCCTTGTCACAGATTTCCCTGTTGGGTGTGGGTACGCATGTGGCTGAACAGGCCAATGCGATCACAAAAACATCTGCTACATATCGGGCACACGAGGTTTGTAGAAGGGGATGGTGTTCCCGCTGCTTGGGATTTCCGCGTCTCGCGTCTGCTCTGGGCTTTCACAACACGGTCGTCTTCACGGGCAGCTACACCCGATTTGACTGCGCTTCTCCAGTCAGATCTGTTTTGCGCAAGACATTCCCAGGTGTCGATGTCTATCTGTCAACTTTTTAGTGAGTCCTTCAGACCGCCTTTAAAACGTTTCTTTGGGCGCCCTCTCTCGCGCCATCCCTCTCTCAGCTCGCCGTAGAGAAGCTTGTTTGGGAGCCGCTCGTCTGACATACGGACGAGGTGTCCGGCCCATCCTAGTCGTGCTTTTTCTAGCAGTGCATGGATGCTGGGCATGTTAGCCCTCGAGATAACCTTGATGTCAGTGACACGATTTTGCCATCGGATGTGGAATATTCGCCTCAGGCAACCTGTGTGGAAGTGGTTTAACCTCCTTGCATGTCCAGAGTATACAGTCCAGCATTCGCAAGCGTATAGTAGGGTTGGAATGATGGTTGCACGGTAGACTTTGAGTTTGGTCTTGACGCTGATGCCACGCCGTGCCCAGACCCTCGAGCGCATTCTACCAAAGGCTGTGCTGGCCTTTGCTATTCTGCTTGCCACCTCATCGTCTAGGCTGACAGATCTCGACATCATGCTGCCCAGATATGTGAATTTGTCTACGGCATTCAACGTCTGCCCGCTGACTGTAGTCTCTGGTTGTGTGTACGGCATACCTGGTGCTGGTTGGTACATGACCTCTGTTTTTTTGGAATTTATGGTCAGGCCAAAATTTGTTAGGTACTTTATGGATATTCCAAGCTCCAATATTCTGAAGGCGTCTGTCATCGTGGCCGCGAACATTATGCTGAACAAAGTCGGGGCGAGTACACATCCTTGTTTTACTCCGTTTGATACTAGAAACGTTTTAGAGATTGCACCGCTGTCCAGTACACGAGCACACATGCCTTCGTGTAGCTGTTTTACCATTGTTAGGAACTAGTTGGGGCAGCCAAACTTAGACATTATCATCCACAGCTCTCCTCTGTTAACTGTATCAAATGCCTTTGTCAAATCAATAAATGTGGTGTACAAGGCCTGATTTTGTTCTCGACACTTCTCTTGTACTTGGCGAGCGGCAAAAATCATGTCCACTGTTCCTCTTCCGGCTCTGAATCCACATTGGCTTTCTGTGAGGTGGTGGCTTTGTTCAAGGTGTTTGTTGAGCCTGTTTAGCAGTGAGCGAGCTAGGATTTTGCCCGCTACGAAGAGTAGCGATATTCCACGATGATTGTCGCATTCCTGACGGTTGCCTTTTCTTTTGTACAGGTGAACGACTGAGGCGTCCTTTAGCTCCTGCGGAATTTTTCCTTCAGCCCACATGTGACAGAAGAGTTCAGTGATCGTTCTGGTGAGGGATGGGCCAGCTGTCTTATATACCTCTGCTGGTATTGCATCAGCTCCTGGAGCATTTCCTATAGATAGTGAACTGATTACCCTGTCGACTTCCTCCTCAGTAATGACTTCATCCAACGCCAGTTTCAGTTCCACCTGCGGCATTCGCCGAATGGCCTCTTCATTTATGGACGATGGGTGGTTTAGTATTTTGCAGAAGTGGTCTGCCCGTCCGTCTAGAATCTGAACCTTATCTGTTAGCAGTACCTCATCCGCACTGCGAACTGGAGTATTACTAGAGGGCTGCGGGCCGTAGAGAGCTTTCAGTGCCTCGTAAAACCGTTTAGTGTCATGACGCTCGGCGAACATCTCAATTTCGTCAGCTCTTTTGCTGAGCCAGGAGTCTTGCATCTCTCTAAGCCTGGTCTGGACAGCTTTGCGAGCAGTATTGAAGGCAGCTTTTGCTGCCGGAGATGGTGTGTCCCTCTGGTATTCCCTGTGCGCTTTATGTTTTGCATCGAGAAGGCCCTGTATTTCTAGATCGTTCTCGTCAAACCAGTCCTTATGCTTGCGCATGAGTGGGCCAATGTGTTTAACAGCTGTATCGTAGAGTATGTTTCTCAATGATGCCCAGTTCTCTTCGATGTCGTTCTTTTCAAAACGAAGCTCAGATAGTCTGCCCTCAAGCTCTTCCTGGAAGCCTCTTCTGGTGGGTTCGTATTTCAGCTGAGAGACATTTAGCCTCCTCTGTGGTTTCTTTCCCTGTGGGCGTATTTTGGGCTGGATCTTGAAGTTTAGATTGGCAATGACAAGTCGATGGTCGGTCCAATATTCTGCACCACACATGCTCTTCGTTACCATAGCATCCGCTCGATCCCTACGTCTGATGATAATGTAGTCAATGAGGTGCCAGTGGCGGGACCTTTGGTGCATCCATGTGGTTCTATTTCGGACAGAAAGTCGGAAAGCTGTATTTGTAATGAGTAGTTCATTTGCGGCATATGTCCTCAGAAGGAGCAGTCCGTTACTATTGCATTTTCCGATACCATGTCTGCCAATGGCCCCCTCCCAGGCTGTATGGTCTGTGCCAACCCTAGCGTTAAAATCACCGAGGCTGACCAATTTGTCAGATTTGTCAGTTTTCGTGATCGTTTTCTGCCTGTTCCGCCGCTGCAGTTAGGGGGCCCTGCCAGTTGCGAGCTGCTAGTCAGGGTGTGATCTGTAGGGTGATGTCGCGAGTTGTGCAATGTGTTTATAGTGAGGGGGATGTGCGCAGGATCTTCCTCACTCTCTCGTCCGGACTCAACATGTTCTAGAGGCAAGACATTGTCAAGACTTCTAGTGAAGGGTTCGGATGCAGACAGTATGGTGTCAGCATGTGCCTCATTTTCTCGGTAGCCCTTCCCTTCTCTTGTATCGCTGGGGTGGAGCTTTGAGGTATCTGTTTCTGAGTGCATTTGTTTGTGTATTTTTCTTCCACCTCTCGTTCCTCTGGTCTTTCGCATTGATTGTATACTTGTGAGTTCCGATGCCTCATCGGTTAAGTGTATTTTCAGCACACGCAACAGATGTAGATCTGAGTTTGAAGGGACGTAGTGTGCTGATTGAAGCGCGATAAGCTCCTTTCTGAAGTACCGTATGTTTGACGGGGTCAGGATGACCTCCTTCGTTTCAGTGTTCATGCTTCGTTATCTGGGTCACGATACAGCACGGAGCGACACTAGCTTTTGACCGGGTCAAGTTTCGGCCACGCTTTGTCCCATCGAAACTGTACACAATAGTCTACCTTTCACAACTAAAAATACACTGCTTTATACTTCGTTGCATCACTTCTTTCACATTAGTATGCTTAATTCACAAGTCGGCACATTTATATCCAGGATTCACGTTAATAGTCTGAGAGTTATCATAGAAAACACAAACAAAACACCGTTTTATCAAGAGGGAAATCGACTGCGACCATGCCCGGCGCCATCTTTTTCCATTCTCCTATATGATATCGTGACTTTAATATATCTTGTGTGTCATTGTTCTTGAGGAATCCCACAGGGAACTGAGCAGAGATGCTTGTCAGAACAGCCAGGTAATGAACATGACGTGACCTACAAAATCCTCGGCGAAATCAACGAGCATTGTAAAGAGGTCATGGCATTATTTGGAATCACGTCGTGGCAGCTGTTATAACAAATAAAGCAACGAACTTGAGAGGTTTCAAACCGGCACTGCATAGCAGAATATGTCGAAGACAAAGAATTACAACTGGCTAAGGGCTGATACTAAACAAAATCCACAGCCGCTTTACAACCATTTTAGTTACATAAGCAGGGTCACAGTCACACGAGGCAGACAGAAGAAAGTAGGAAGTACTGTAAGCGTTGATTGAGAAGTTAAGTAAGCCTGGCAGTGCTCCAAGTTGGCCCACAATTGATGAGAATGATGCTGAGCTATCAGGTCTCACACCGACTTCGTCAAGCGTCCCAGGTCAAACAGAAACACGACAAACCAGACACACGAACGCACGCTATCAGTGCTATTTATTATATGTTTGATAACAATAATTCCAGATCCCAAGTTATCAGCACTATTTATTATGTGTGATAACAATAAAGAATTACAAGTTATCGTGAGTATTTATTATCTGTTCAGTGAGAGGAGACTAACGTCTGGTCAGGCAAAACATCCTGATCGAGCATGTTAGTCATGGTCAGGCAAAACATCCTGATATGACATGTTAGTCAGGGTCAGGCAAAACATCCTGATATGACATGTTAGTCAAAGTTTGACAAAATATGCTGATGGGCAAAGTTAGTCAAAACCAATCAAAATATGCTGATCGCCCATGTTAGTCAGGACCAAGCAAAACATGCTGATCGGACATGTTAGTCAGGGTCAGGCAAATAATACTGGCCAAGACCTCCACCTCACGCAGTTGTCATGGAAACAGGTTGTTTAATGACAGACTGGCTAACAAGGTGAGTGATCTACGTGATCCCCGTATATGTGAGTGACACGCAGAGTAAGCCAATCATGGCACAACCGCCTGGATTACCTCGATCCATCTTCATCAGCAAGCTCGAGATGTGAGAAAATCTAGTGCAATCCAGCCCTCAGCAAACAAAAGGGTAAAGTTACTCGCTGTGGACATTCAACAACAACATTATCTGTTGAATATCATCGAGACCGTAGGAACTCTCCACAAAAAGGGCGGTCAATTATACAACAAACACCTCGCTATTAACTTGGGGCAAAAGCACGTCGAGTATAGAGTAGCATTCTGTGTTAAACGGAAAGCTTCAGAAACAATATTCAAAAAATTTGAAACGGAGAAGAGGATACCGGAAAGCGAAACATTTTGAGGATGTAGGCAGTCTCCGTTAGAATAATAGAATGTCAGTCTGTCACCAGGGAAAAATAAACTTAGGTGCCCCGGTGTATTTGACAATTCATTGTTGATAAGCTCATAAACAAGATGAAAAAGGAGAAACATCGAAGTGCGTTACGATTAAAAAAAAAAGTTCTCCTATGACAGACGACACACACACACATGAATAAAACTCAATAACCTGAACAAT
Source organism: Ariolimax columbianus (assembly GCA_036924085.1). NCBI lineage: Eukaryota > Metazoa > Mollusca > Gastropoda > Stylommatophora > Arionidae > Ariolimax > Ariolimax columbianus. Next base: position 79,562,289 of record JAVGWX010000011.1, on the reverse strand, counting down.
TCCTGGTATTTGTATGTGTTTTTATGTATAGGTGTGAATACATAAATAATTATGTCAATCATTTGTTTCTTTTCAAGGTTTCTGACCCCCATTCCATCGTAAACAGACTGTATAGGGGATTATATATTCTACCCATCGCGTTCTGTCTAGTCCTTCAGCCGAGGTCACTCCCACTTCTGTCTGTTTGACTTGACTGATGTGGGGATTAGCTCAAAGTTTGTACACCTGGCTCGAGTATTTCCTTGTTGGCCGAACAAGCAAGACAAAAATAAATTATGCAGGAAGGCTTACAACAGGGCTCTTCCTTGAGCTGCACTAAATCTCTTATCTACATCAGTAACCTGTGTTTAACATAACACAGAAAACGTCAGGTCTGCTGGTGATCTGGCAGAGCCAAAAGGAGATGATAAAGTGCAGTACAAAGACTAAATGGAGAAAACTGGATAAGTATTGTCAAATGTGGAAACTGAAGATAAACTCTGAACAGACTGTTTACACTATCTTTACCAAAAGCCAAAAAAGTAGGCAAGTAAAACATGTCTGAGATTCGACAAACATAAATTGTCCATAGACGAAGAGCTTGCGTACCTTGGATTCACTCTCGACCGACAGTTCAGCCTCAAGAAATATGTTTAAAATGTTAAAAATAAAGCAATGAGGCGGCTACAGTTATTGAAGAGGCTCGATAGCAAAGAATGAGGATCATACAAGGACACTCAGAGAGGAATATATCTTGGATATGTACGCTCTGCTTTAAACTATAGTAGTGTACTCCTGGCACCTTGCCTACTGTAGAATCCCTGGACATAGTGCAGAACAATGACATGCGCCTTATTAGTGGATCACCTGCGCCTTATTAGTGGATCACCTGCGCCTTATTAGTGGATCACCTGCGCCTTATTAGTGGATCACCTGCGCCTTATTAGTGGATCACCTGCGCCTTATTAGTAGATCCCCTGCGCCTTATTAGTGGATCAATGATGACAACAGCCATTGCTCCACTTCTTTTTTTTTTTTTTTTTTTTCTCTTTGCGTTCGCCTTATTTCTCTACTCCCCAAGGCGGTGTGCATTGCACTGCGTTTTTATTTTGTGCCTGTCGGCCCAGTGCATCCGACTTCAGCATGCATTTTATGTAAGGGTCTGCTTCCCCCTGCATTTTCTAAGGGTTTGCTTCCCCGGGGTAACGGCAGGTGCTGAGATGGGGATCGAACCCAGCACCTTCTGGTTGTGAGCCGTGTCACTTAACCACTAGGCCACGCCGTCACCTCATTGCTCCATATTAAATGCAAGTAAATGTGGAAAACCGTGATATGAGAAGAGACGTGGCCGCTATGTAAGCTGATGATAATATCTGTATTTGATGCTTTCTTGTCTAATGTCCAAAGTATCGTACTCTTTACAGACTCATTATTGGCCCTTCAAGCTATGGAAAATGGTGGTCATTGTAAGCTTGAACTTACCCAGATATCCCTAGATGCCATCCAACTTATAACATCCCATGAAGTCAGAATAGTTATACAATGGATCACTGGTAACTCAAATACACAATACAAATAACACTAACTAAGAAGGAATGAAGTCAGGAACAACAATACACACTAACAACCCTACAGACAGTCAAACAACTACTGAAGACTCCGAACAAAGAGGCTTGGCTGATTATATTTGAAATGAGGAATATTGGGAGAGAAATCTACAAACATATGGCCATCCCAAAGACAACATCAACCTCCTGATAAGGAAAGACCAAAGTACCGTTTTCAGACGTTGCATTCAACATATGCAACTTAACAGTCACTTGAACAGAATCCAACCAAAATATACTCCAGTGTGCCGGCTGTGCAAACATCCCTATGAAACTGTTGACCATCATCTTTTTGAATGTCCGGCTCTTGCTGGTGTTAAGAAAGAGCTTCTTCCTTCCTGGTCAAACAAATGGGACACTTTGTATGAAGCTAAGCAACACAGCTCACAAACACTTGCATATACTACTATATGACATTTGGACAAACTGCAAGAACCGACAGGCCGCTGGATCAAGCGAAGTCAGGGGACAATTTCGGAGACGTCGCCGGGATCTACGCAGTTCGTTCTCGCCGACAGCACTTTCAGTAGCAAAAGTAGTCTCAGCGACATATGGGGGGGGGAAGGGGGGGGTGTGCATGGTTCAATGAAGTCACTACTATGAGCCGCCATTTCCATATTTTTTATTTTATATAGTCGGATGTGTTTTTCATTCAACAGTGACTTCCTGTTAAATATCAGAGGCTACAGCTAGACTCTCTCGTGACAACTGTTTAATTAATATAGTCGACTCCTGTTAAATAAAAGCGATACATGTTTCATATGGTCTACTCCTGTCAAATACTAATCACAACTGTTTTATATGGTCGAATCCTGTCCAATAATAATCACAACTGTTTTATATGGTCGAACCCTGGAAAACTCAATAGCGACAATTGTTTTATATGGTCGAACCTGTGAAATAAAAGTGATAACTGTTTTATATGGTCGAACCGTGTGAAATAAAAGTGATAACTGTTTTATATGGTCGAACCTGTGAAATAAAAGTGATAACTGTTTTATATGGTCGAACCTGTGAAATAAAAGTGATAACTGTTTTATATGGTCGAACCGTGTGAAATAAAAGTGATAACTGTTTTATATGGTCGAACCGTGTGAAATAAAAGTGATAACTGTTTTATATGGTCGAACCTGTGAAATAAAAGTGATAACTGTTTTATATGGTCGACTTCAGTCAACCTTGATAGCGACAGCTGTTCTTTATGGTCAAGTCAAATACTGGCGACAGCTGGTTTATATGGTCAAGTCAAATACTAGCGACAGCTGGTTTATATGGTCAAGTCAAATACTAGCGACAGGTGGTTTATATGGTCAAGTCAAATACTAGCGACAGCTGGTTTATATGGTCAAGTCAAATACTAGCGACAGCTGGTTTATATGGTCAAGTCAAATACTAGCGACAGCTGGTTTATATGGTCAAGTCAAATACTAGCGACAGCTGGTTTATATGGTCAAGTCAAATACTAGCGACAACTGGTTTATATGGTCAAGTCAAATACTAGCGACAGCTGGTTTATATGGTCAAGTCAAATACTAGCGACAGGTGGTTTATATGGTCAAGTCAAATACTAGCGACAGCTGGTTTATATGGTCAAGTCAAATACTAGCGACAGCTGGTTTATATGGTCAAGTCAAATACTAGCGACAGCTGGTTTATATGGTCAAGTCAAATACTAGCGACAGCTGGTTTATATGGTCAAGTCAAATACTAGCGACCGCTGGTTTATATGGTCAAGTCAAATACTAGCGACAGCTGGTTTATATGGTCAAGTCAAATACTAGCGACAGCTGGTTTATATGGTCAAGTCAAATACTGGCGACAGCTGGTTTATATGGTCAAGTCAAATACTAGAGACAGCTGGTTTATATGGTCAAGTCAATTACTAGCGACAGCTGGTTTATATGGTCAAGTCAAATACTGGCGACAGCTGGTTTATATGGTCAAGTCAATTACTAGCGACAGGTGGTTTATATGGTCAAGTCAAATACTGGCGACAGCTGGTTTATATGGTCAAGTCAAATACTAGCGACAGGTGGTTTATATGGTCAAGTCAATTACTAGCGACAGCTGGTTTATATGGTCAAGTCAAATACTGGCGACAGCTGGTTTATATGGTCAAGTCAATTACTAGCGACAGGTGGTTTATATGGTCAAGTCAAATACTAGCGACAGGTGGTTTTTATGGTCAAGTCAAATACTAGCGACAGCCGGTTTATATGGTCAAGTCAATTACTAGCGACAGATGGTTTATATGGTCAAAATTACTAGCGACAGGTGGTTTATATGGTCAAGTCAATTACTAGCGACAGGTGGTTTATATGGTAAAAATTACTAGCGACAGGTAGTTTATATGGTCAACTCCTGTCAACTAATAACAACAAGTGTTATATATGGTCGAAAATGGAAAACTCAATAGCGACAACTGTTTTATATGGTTGACTCCTGTCAAACAATAGCTACACCTGATTCATATGAGCGACATCAGTCAAATTCTATAGATACAACTGTTTTAAATTAAATAGTCGACATCAGTCAAACTGTATTTCAAACTCAATCGGGATATCGGAATTTTTTTTAATTTTTTTTTTATTTTTGCGTTCGCCTTATTTCTCTAGTCCCCAAGGCGGTGTGCATTGCACTGCGTTTTTATTTTGCGCCTGTCGGCCCAGCATGCATTTTATGTAAGGGTCTGCTTCCTCCTGCATTTTCTAAGGGTTTGCTTCCACGGGGTAACGGCCGGTGCTGAGATGGGGATCGAACCCAGCACCTTATGGTTGGGAGCCGTATCACATAACCACTAGGCCACGCCGTCCCCGGATAACGGAATTAAATACAAGCAAGCGTAAAATACAGTTTAGCATGGGAACAGTAACTCGAGGTCCACCGTTGTTTCCACCTAAATAAGTTTTACGAGAACCGGCAACAATGAAAACAGTGAAATACGTGAGCGATTATGAGTTCCAAGTATAAATATTGCATTTTATTTCGAATTTGTTTTATCATTAAAATTGAGTTCGCGTCTTCAGTTTACCAAGCAGACAATCTAGATATGAACTTTCATGAGGAGGAAGTTAGTGATTGTGAATATCTGGAGAAGTTGGCAGATCCATCGAGATGTGTGCTTACATTACTAAAACATGGCCTGGATTGATGTAGGCTTGCTGCTCAACATTTGTGTACCTCTGGCGTCAATTCATAAACACATTCTGTCCTTTGTTCCCATGTTAACGAGTGCAGGCACTTAATTCACCGTTGTTCTGTCATTTCTCTACGCCTGCGTCTGACACATATATCAACACGACGGGGCAGACATGTGTAAAACAGTCTTTAACAGGACCTGCACTTTACGTATATTGTATGTATGCTATACGCACAAACTATACGCGCATCGCATGCACAAACGCGTGCATTACATGCACAATACGTGCATATTACTAGCATAGCATTCCTATATTTTGCGTACACACTCTATTCTTGAATCCATATAAATGCATACACACACACACACACACACTCACAATCACACACACACACACACACATATATATATATATACACAAGATGTGTTCAAATGAAACTGGACCAAATTGCAACAACTAAACATACGTTCGATACGCATGATTAAGTCACTATTGGTAAACTACAGCAGAACTAAAAGAATCATACAAAACAGCAGAACTACAAGAATAACACAAAACAGCAGAACTACAAGAATCACACGAAACATAGCAGAACTACAAGAATCACACAATATACAACAGAACTACAAGAATCACACAAGACACAGCTGAACTATAAGAATCACACGAAAAATAGCAGAACTACAAGAATCACACAAAATATACAGCAGAATTACAAGAATCACACAAAACAGCAGAACGGCAAGAATCACACAAAGGAACAGAACTACAAGAATAACACAAAAAGACGAACTACAAGAATCACACAAAACAGCAGAACTACAAGAATCACACAAAAACAGCAGAACTACAAGAATCACAAAAAAACAGCAGAACTACAAGAATCGCACAAAAAATAACTACAAGAATCACACAAAAAAGACTAGAACTACAAGAATCACACACAACAGCAGAACTACAAGAATCACACAAAACAGCAGAACTACATGAATCACACAAAACAGCAGAACTACAAGAATCACACAAAAGAACAGAACTACAAGAATCACACAAAAAGACTAGAACTACAAGAATCACACAAAACAGCAGAACTACAAGAATCACACAAAAAGGACTAGAACTAAAAGAATCATACAAAATAGATGAACTACAAGAATCACACAAAACAGCAGCACTACAAGAATCACACAAAACAGCAGAACTACATGAATCACACAAAAGAACAGAACTACATGAATCTCACAAAACAGCAGAACTACATGAATCAAACAAAAGAACAGAACTACATGAATCACACAAAACAGCAGAACTACAAGAATAACACAAAAAAGACTAGAACTACAAGAATCACACAAAACAGCAGAATTACAAGAATCACACAAAACAGCAGAACTACAATAATTACACAAAATAGCAGAACTACAAGAATCACACAAAAAAGACTAGAACTACAAGAATCACACAAAACAGCAGAACTACAAGAATCACACAAAACAGCAGAATTACAAGAATCACACAAAACAGCAGAACTACAAGAATCACATAAAACAGCAGAACTACAAGAATCACACAAAACAGAACTACAAGAATCACACAACAAGGACTAGAACTACAAGAATCATACAAAACAGCAGAACTACAAGAATCACACAAAACAGCAGAACTACAAGAATCACACAAAACAGCAGAACTACAAAAATCACAAAAATCAGTCTAGAATTACATGAATCACACAAAACAGCAGAACTACAAGAATCACACAAAAAAGACTAGAATTACAAGAATCACACACAACAGCAGAACTACAAGAATCACACAAAACAGCAGAACTACATGAATCACACAAAACAGCAGAACTACAAGAATCACACAAAAGAACAGAACTACAAGAATCACACAAAACAGCAGCACTACAAGAATCACACAAAACAGCAGAACTACAAAAATCACACAAATCAGTCTAGAATTACATGAATCACACAAAACAGCAGAACTACAAGAATCACACAAAAAAGAAGTACAAGAATCACACAAACAAGTTTAGAACTACAAGAATCATACAAAACAGCAGAACTACAAGAATCACACAAAACAGTAGAACTACAAGAATCACACAAAATAGCAGAACTACAAGAATCACACAAAAAAGCAGAACTACAATAATTACACAAAATAGCAGAACTACAAGAATCACACAAAAAAGACTAGAACTACAAGAATCACACAAAACAGCAGAACTACAAGAATCACACAAAACAGCAGAATTACAAGAATCACACAAAACAGCAGAACTACAAGAATCACATAAAACAGCAGAACTACAAGAATCACACAAAACAGAACTACAAGAATCACACAACAAGGACTAGAACTACAAGAATCATACAAAACAGCAGAACTACAAGAATCACACAAAACAGCAGAACTACAAGAATCACACAAAACAGCAGAACTACAAGAATCACAAAAATCAGTCTAGAATTACATGAATCACACAAAACAGCAGAACTACAAGAATCACACAAAAAAGACTAGAATTACAAGAATCACACACAACAGCAGAACTACAAGAATCACACAAAACAGCAGAACTACATGAATCACACAAAACAGCAGAACTACAAGAATCACACAAAAGAACAGAACTACAAGAATCACACAAAACAGCAGCACTACAAGAATCACACAAAACAGCAGAACTACAAGAATCACACAAATCAGTCTAGAATTACATGAATCACACAAAACAGCAGAACTACAAGAATCACACAAAAAAGAAGTACAAGAATCACACAAACAAGTTTAGAACTACAAGAATCATGCAAAACAGCAGAACTACAAGAATCACACAAAACAGCAGCACTACAAGAATCACACAAAACAGCAGAACTACAAGAATCACACAAAACAGCAGAACTACAAGAATCACACAAAACAGCAGAACTACAAGAATCACACAAAACAGCAGAACTACAAGAATCACACAAAAGAGCAGAACTACAAGAATCACACAAAACAGCAGAACTACAAGAATCACACAAAAAAGACTAGAACTACAAGAATCACACAAAATAGCAGAACTACAAGAATCACACAAAACAGCAGAACTACAAGAATCACAAAAAATAGCAGAACTACAAGAATCACACAAAACAGCAGAACTACAAGAATCACACAAAACAGCAGAACTACAAGAATCATACAAAACAGCAGAACTACAAGAATCACACAAAACAGCAGAACTACAAGAATCACACAAAAGAGTAGAACTACAAGAATCACACAAAAAAGACTAGAACTACAAGAATCACACAAAATAGCAGAACTACAAGAATCACACAAAACAGCAGAACTACAAGAATCACAAAAAATAGCAGAACTACAAGAATCACACAAAACAGCAGAACTACAAGAATCACACAAAACAGCAGAACTACAAGAATCATACAAAACAGCAGAACTACAAGAATCACACAAAACAGCAGAACTATAAGAATCACACAAATCAGTCTAGAATTACACGACTCATTATTTCCAAGAGCCGACATAATGATATGGGATTTGAACCCTAGTCTTCTAGACAGAATTATATGGGTTCGATTCATGGAGAGAACCATTATTTTCTCTCGGAGGGAGAAATTAAAGCCTAACCTGTACACTGCTCCGGGACTTCTTTTAAAACACTCAGCGAACCATCGCAATCGCGTAGAGATACAATCTCCTGATTGTACATGTTGTACTGCTTAATAATGTTCTCCAGATGTTAAGATACGATACGTGAACATATCGAGAATGATCTGAGAAGATACTCTTTAGAATTGGACTGTAAACCCATTGATAGGGACATCAACAATGATGATGGACAGCCAGGGGCGGTAATGACACGGTGAGATGGGAAGCCTATCGATCTTCTAGGTTATAGGAAAGAACAAAAATAAGACGCACCAAGAATCGAAACACGTTCTTTATGCAACAACTTCACTGTTCTAAAACATATTTTTTTGGTTCTAGGAATGACACTTTTCTTTCGTAAAGTTACTGCTTGGATATAGGACTATTCCACTAATGATGTGAACGGACAGTTGAAGACAAGATGGCGTGAGCTGTATGTGGTGGCCATTCTCGGACCCGATAAATAACTGTCTACGGAAGGCTCTTAAACTCACTCCCTTGTCATTTGGTGCTCTAATTGGCATTCAGTACGCAATCGTCTTCGCCTTTTCATCGAGCTGCTGGTACGGTACTGGACACGCAAACGTAACCAATAATTTGTAGCCTGTTTGGTCTTCTTCATAAGTGTGTGCCACCTTGGTAAGTGGGTCAACGTGTAGTTCCCTGGAACACATCTGAACAATCTTCATTCTTTGTTGCGTGATCATCAGTTAAGAACGACCCGTTGGTTGGTATCTACGTTGGTTGGTATCTACGTTGGTTGGTATCTACGTTGGTTGGTATCTACGTTGGTTGGTATCTTCGTTGGTTGGTAGCTACGTTGGTTGGTATCTACGTTGGTTGGTATCTCCATTGTTTGGTATCTATCTAATTTACTTTGGACAAGACCCAGCTAATAGATAGATGTCAGTGGTAGTATGTTTTACTGATCACTTGTTTACCTAGCGTTTCTGCTGTATGTACACAATCCTAATCCACCCCCGTAAGAGCCTCTGGCTGCTTGGCTGTTGATTTCAAACTCATGCAATGCATGCCATGTTCATTGCTGATTCATTGTTTGAAGTATCATTTATTTCATTATCTCTACCTGGCCCGTTCCTCATGCCCTCAACTATGAATGCATTTAAAGTAAAAGTTAGTGCTATTGTCGACAGGGCAATCAGTTCACTATCTATAGGAAAAACTCCAGGAGCTGATGCAATACCAAAAGAGGTATATAAGACAGCTGGCCCATCCCTCACCAGAACGATCACTGAACTCTTGTGACATGTGACATGTGACATGTGGGCTGAAGGAAAAGTTCCGCAGGAACTAAAGGACGCCTCAATCGTTCACCTGTACAAAAGAAAAGGCAACCGTCGGGAATGCGACAATCTTCGTGGAATATCGCTACTCTCCGTAGCAGGCAAGATCCTAGCTCGCTTACTGCTAAACAGGCTCAACAAACACCTTGAACAGAGCCACCACCTCCCAGAAAGCCAATGTGGATTCAGAGCCGGAATAGGAACAGTGGACTTGATTTTTGCCGCTCGCCAAGTACAAGAGAAGTGTCGAGAACAAAATCAGGCCTTGTACACCACATTTATTGATTTGACAAAAGCATTTGATACAGTTAACAGAGGAGGGCTGTGGATGATAATGTCTAAGTTTGGCTGCCCCAACAAGTTCATAACAATGGTGAAACAGCTACACGAAGGCATGTGTGCTCGTGTACTGGACAGCGGTGCAATCTCTAAAACGTTTCTAGTATCAAACGGAGTAAAACAAGGATGTGTACTCGCCCCGACTTTGTTCAGCATGATGTTCGCGGCCACGATGACACACGCCTTCAGAATATTGGAGCTTGGAATATCCATAAAGTACCGCACAGATGGCAAACTACTCAATTCCAGAAGAATGAAGGTCAAAACCAAAGTGGCTGGCGACATAATCAGGGAACTTGTATTTGCTGACGACTGCGCTCTAATGAGCAACTCAGAACTGAACATGCAGGTTGGAATGGACCAGTTCTCTGCCGCATGCTAAAATTTTGGCCCAACCATAAATGCCAAAAAAACAGAGGTCATGAACCAACCAGAACCTGGTATGCCGTACACAAAACCAGAGACTACAGTCAGCGGGCAGACGTTGAATGCCGTAGACAAATTCACATATCTGGGCAGCACGCTGTCGATATCTGTCAGCCTAGACGATGAGGTGGCAAGCAGAATAGCAAAGGCCAGCACAGCCTTTGGTAGAATGCGCTCGATGGTCTGGGCACGTCGTGGCATCAGCGTCAAGACCAAACTCAAAGTCTACCGTCCAACCATCATTCCAACCTTACTATACGCTTGCGAAAGCTGGACTGTATACTCTGGACATGCAAGGAGGTTAAACCACTTCCACACAGGTTGCCTGAGGCGAATATTCCACATCCGATGGCAAGATTGTGTCACTGACATCGAAGCTCTCTCAAGGGCTAACATGCCCAGCATCCATGCACTGCTAGAAAAAGCACGACTAGGATGGGCCGGACACCTCGTCCGTATGTCAGACGAGCGGCTCCCAAAGAAGCTTCTCTACGGCGAGCTGAGAGAGGGATGGCGCGAGAGAGGGCGCCCAAAGAAACGTTTTAAAGGCGATCTGAAGGACTCACTAAAAAGTTGACAGATAGACATCGACACCTGGGAATGTCTTGCGCAAAACAGATCTGACTGGAGAAGCGCAGTCAAATCGGGTGTAGCTGCCGGTGAAGACGACCGTGTTGTGAAAGCCCAGAGCAGACGCGAGACGCGGAAATCCCGAGCAGCGGGAACACCATCCCCTTCTACAAACCTCGTGTGCCCGATATGTAGCAGATGTTTTCGTGCTAACTTTGGCCTGTTCAGCCACATGCACGCCCACACCCAACAGGGAAATCTGTGACAGGGATGATGTCGGCGGTCCTCATCGACAACGATGGACAGCTATTATTACTGTTAGTGAATAAAGCTGTTAGAGACTTCAGTATACTAAGTCAAGGTTTGTCCCATAGTAGTTACACTACTGTCAGGGAATGAAGTTGTTAGAGACTTCAGTATACTAAGTCAAGTTTTGTCCTATAGTAGTTACACTACTGTCAGGGAATGAAGTTGTTAGAGACGTCAGTATACTAAGTCAAGGTTTGTCCCATAGTAGTTACACTACTGTCAGGGAATGAAGTTGTTAGAGACTTCAGTATACTAAGTCAAGGTTTGTCCTATAGTAGTTACACTACTGTTAGGGAATGAAGCTGTTAGAGACCGGTATACTAAGTCCAGGTTTGACCTATAGTAGTTACACTACAGCCATTTACAGTCATCTCAACTTCATTTCCCATTTACAGCTGCGTTGACTGGAGCGTAACAATAGCTAGATTCGTACACCGTATCATTGCCATGAAAAGCTAGGGCTCCTACACTAATCGATGCCAACATAACATCACTTGCATTTCCCTAGCGTGACGTTTACAACAGATCCACACAATGCCCAGGAGGCGTGTGACCTCTATCGGTCCTCTATCCCCTCATATTTAGTTGTTTTCGGATTGTGCCAATTGACTAACTCACTACTTTCGTACCATAAGTGCTAATTTACAATCTTTCATCTCTACTTAACGACACATTTCCGTTTCGACGTACTTGAGATCCTGGTGTTCAAACAGGCATGTTAATGTATATTGCCAGCTAGCCGAATTCTTCGGCTATACTTATTAGGTATTTTACTACTTCCTGCGGCTTACTAGGCCTGGGGGAAGGTACAAATAATTTTGGTAGATTTTTTAACTAGAATTTTTTTCCGGGCAGCGGCCGTTATGCCTACTCTTTTCTATTTCTACCTGCCAAGGGATTTTTAACGTGCCCGACACTGAACACGGGAGTCAGATCTCACTACCCAGAAATCAGATACATTTTTACCAGAAAATACAGGTGAAAAATTCACCGTCCCCACCGTGATTCGAACTCGCTATCTCTGGCACTCGAGACGGACACCTTACCTCGAGTCATACTGATTCTATTTATATTTGTTATGCATTTCTGATGAGCATTGGTATTTTTATTGGTACCATTTGATCAAATTATGTTTCATAAATATATTATATTATCTTAATTATTTGGTTTCCTACTTCGTATTTGTTCATATCTTTCATAACCAAGCAATGCAGATCATGACCGTGGGCAAGAGAACAACGCTCATTGGAGAAAGGGAAAAAATGACGAACCTGCAACCAAAGGAGGACAGAAGAGACAGCAGAGCCTAACAACAAGGTTGATAGACCACCAAATGTACCAGAGAATAAATAAGTTTGAAAGGGCAAGACTCAAGAAGAGCAATTTTGTGACATCGGGGAAATAAAAGTGGAAAACAGATCCTATTAATGGCACGCCACAAATAAAACTCATTCACACTACACACATGCTTCCCACCTGATGGAGAAAACACCGCTTCTTACATCTCATAGAAAACAGCAATTCTTACATCTTATAGAAAACAGCAATTCTTACATCTGATAGAAAACAGCAATTCTTACATGTCATAGAAAACAGCGCTTCTTACATCTGATAGAAAACAGCGCCTCTTACATCTTATAGAAAACAGCAATTCTTACATCTCATAGAAAACATTCCCGGGATGTGAAAAAAAAGCAACCAGACAAAAACAGAAAAATGTGCCCTAACTAAAAAAAAAATAAAGAATCACTACCAAAGCAGCATTTGGACACATATATACAGAGATAGATCAGCATCACTCAACAGAGAATGAAGGTGGAGGGATCTTTTTAAGCCTAATAAACAGTACACAAAAACAGCTATCAGTGATGGCTGAAAAATGTCCAAGTAACTTCAGAGCAGAAGCCTTGAAATCTGCAGCAGAAACTCTAATAACAGATTAAAACACAGAGAGACAAGTTGTACTCTTTCTTCGTAGGCATCATGTAAGTATTTGTGGCACTTGGCGGGGGGGGGGGGGGGCATAAAAAATACAGACCTAAAGCAATTAAGAATGATATTATATAAACTACTTTATCGGCGGTTCAAGAGAATTGTGATACAGTGAATTCCATCTCATTGCAGTATTTTTGGCAATGAAGAGGCTGACAGACTGTCAAGTGAAAGTCACGTCAACATGATGTATGTAATAACTTATGAAAAAGGTCAAGAGGTTTACCAGGTGAAGCTACAAGAACAAGTGGGAAGCAAAGCACGCGGGTCAACACCAAAATGAGCAGGTAGTAATCTGTGGCACAGCAGACTGAGAAAACATCTGTTCAACAAACTAAGATCAGGACATACAGATGAATGTGTCTGTAGCACTGACACAATGAGAGCTGAGCATATGATACAATGGTGTCTAATGTACGAGGAACATGTACAGTCATCATCGATACCATTACTGGACAAGTTCTAGGGAGTTACACATAGATCAGGTTAACCACTGCATTCTTTCAATATATTCAAGCTGACATATGAAAGTGTACGAAGGGAATAATGAAGAAAATGAAGAAGAAGAAGAAGAAGAAGAAGAGGAAAATAACTGTCAGCGCACCTGTCACTCACTGTTTTTGTTCTAAGTTAAAGTTGTTCATGTTTTTCATGTATTTCCGATTCGTTTCATTCCTGGACTGCTGCATATTTTTGTAGTGGTAATGATGTTACATGTGTTAGAACACCCGTATTTCTTTGTCTCCAATTTCCATGTATGAACTCTACCATCTTTTGTATTAATAAGTGTCCCCGGCGTATTATGCTCCCAACCTGAGCGTATGAATAAATGTTTCTTATTTCCGTAATTATTCCAGCTTCTTTCAATCTCGGCCGAACAACTCCGAAATCTATCATATCTTGCTATTCAAATTACTGCATTTCATTTCAGAATAAACGATCAAACATCCTATTTTCTTATTAGCATGCATATACCTTATTCCAGATCTCTAGTTGGTCGTACTGCTATTTTTCATTAAAACTAATGGGGAGCTCTAAGTTATCCTGATAATTAGTACTCGTTAAAATAACTATCTCTTCCCTGTTGATACTTTCAGCAGATTGTCTCTCTTGGGATCCAGTAGTCACGCCCATTGCTGTTCACGTCGTGTGGTTTTCAAACCAAATTACCATTCGTCTATGCATGGTCAGGCCCCAGCTTGTGTTGACGGCAATGAGTTCTAGTCGGTTCCATCTGTGTCGTGCTATGTTGCTGATGTGCCTGCAACCATACACTTTGTTGTTCTACTTTATGGACTAGGACATTTCAGATTCAACTGTCTCATGTTTCAATGGCGTACGATAATGGTAGACACACTTATCTCGTGTATTTCTGCAACCCCACTCTTACAAATAAACTAACAAATCCCCCTTGTCTCTTTAACATCTACACAGAATAAATATTAAATCAGATAGTAAGGATGCCGTGGTTGTCATTGGAGGAGTGGCAATGAATAACTTTGGATATGCGAATGATGCAGTTGTTATAGCAAAAAGTGAGCAAGATTTGCAGGAGCTTGTGATAGACAATACACAAAATAAATCAGAGTTTGGACTCAGATAAACATTAAGAAAACACAGACTATGATACTTGGGAAAAGTGACAAGAAACCATTTATGCAGATACACATAAAAGACCAAATACTGGAACAGGAACATAGTTTCTCCTATCTAGGCCATATGATAGCTCACATGATAACGAAAGGTGGCAGCCGTGCAACAAGAACAAAACAGAAACAGACTAGGTATGGTCATGATGGTATTTAGTAACATGTGACACATACTTGCATCCAAACAGATTTATCATAAAATGAAAAATAGAATTGGCATATTTTATGTATACTCGTCACTACTTTATGGCCTAGAAACATGGACACTGAACAGCAAATTGGAAAAGAGTATAGAAGCCATCAAAATGTGAGTAAATAGAAGATTGGGTCTTGGAAAGAGAAGAAAATTAATGTGGATGTATTGAAAACGTTGGAGATGAAAAAAGAATTAATGATCGAAACCAAGGCTAGCCTTTTTATATATTTTAGCAATATAACAAGACATACTCCTTGTTGAAGACCATACTAGAGGGTAGGGTGGAAGCCAGTCGGCCAAGAGGCAGACACCATCATAAGTGGGCGGATAACATCAGGAGATAGACTGGAAGAAGCCTGTCAGACTGCATCATTACGGCAAGAGATAGAGGGCACTGGAGAGCCATTACATCCGACCTTCGATGTGGAGATGGCACTTGAACTGAACTAAAGACCATACGCTTGGCCGTTAGTTCAAGACTAGCTGTTTAGGAGAACCGACATTACTGCACAACTAACAGCAGCACATGTACGTGCTAAGTGATTTTAAACAAATGGGGTATAGTATGTTACCGATGCTTTCTGTAACGTGCTGGTTGTATGCACAAATACGTCTTTTCCTAAACCTCCCCCACCAACGTCCCTCCTTACCCTGTCTCCTCCTTAGTTATGTTCGATCCCTAATTCTTACAGTCCTTGGATCGATACCTGTTCGATTGCCACCCAATCATCTAACCGGATATCATTGAGTGACATCATTATACTTCCTTATCCAACTAATATCCCCATCATAGGGGACTGTTACCCCGGATATGGTCAGGGCCGCACATAACTTGTATCTGTATAACCACACAGGACGTAATGAGATGGAAACCAAATTGGATAATATAGACCTCCAGCATATGCTAGTCCCTGGCTGTGCTTTCTTTTGACCGGAAACCTAATTTATCCCGTGCACACAATTTTATAACATGTCGATGTCGTTATTCTACGAGGCGTGTTCAAATGACACCGGACCAAACTGCAACAAGTGGACATACGTACGATACGCGCGTGACGTCACTTCTGGTGTAAACAGCACATATAACCGTCAAGTTTGCAAAATGTAATTATTCTCCAACTCATAGTTTACTCAGCAGACCATTGAAAACATGGCGGATGTGATTCGGGATCCCCAGAGTTGATCCGCGAGCGGTGATTCGGTTTCTAACAGCTGAAGGATGTTGACATTCATCGCAGAATGAAGACATGAAGTGAAGTACCTATACTGTTAAGGTTTCTTTATTCAGGAAGTGAAGTACCTAAACCGTTTAGGTTTCTTTATTCAGGAAGTGGAGTACCATCACTGTTTAGGTTTCTTTTTTCAGGAAGTGGAGTACCTAAACTGTTTAGGTTTCTTTATTCAGGAAGTGGAGTACCATCACTGTTTAGGTTTCTTTATTCAGGAAGTGGAGTGCCTAAACTGTTTAGGTTTCTTTATTCAGGAAGTGGAGTACCATCACTGTTTAGGTTTCTTTATTCAGGAAGTGGAGTACCATCACTGTTTAGGTTTCTTTATTCAGGAAGTGGAGTAAAATCACTGTTTAGGTTTCTTTTTCAGGAAGTAGAGTAAAATCACTGTTTATGTTTCTTTATTCAGGAAGTGGAGTACTTAAACTGTTTAGGTTTCTTTTTTCAGGAAATGGAGTAAAATCACTGTTTATGTGTATTTTTTAAGGAAGTAGAGTAGCAGCATTGTTTAGGTTTCTTTTTTAATGAAGTGGGGTAACTAAACTGTTTAGGCTCCTTTTTTAAGGAAGTGGCGTAACTAAATTGTTTAGATTTCTTTTTTAAGGAAATAGAGTACCATTACTGTTTAGGTTTCTTTTTTAACGAGGTGGGGTAACTAAACTGTTTAGGTTTCTTTTTTAAGTAAGTGGAGTACCGTTACTGTTTAGGATTTATATTTGAAGGAAGTTAAGTACTTAACCTGTTTAGGTTTATTTTTCTCAGGAAGTGGAGTACCTAAACTGTTTGGGTTTCTTTATCAGGAAGTGGTGTACCATTACTGTTTAGGTTTATTTTTCAGGAAGCGGTGTACCATTACTGTTTAGGTTTATTTTTCAGGAAGTATTGTACCATTACTGTTTATGTTTCCTTTTCAGGAAGTGTTGTACCATTACTGTTTAGGCTTTTTTTTTAATCAGTAACTGGAATTCCATCGTTGTTTAGAATTACTTTTTTCAATGAAGTGGAATTCCATCAGTGTTACGAATTCAAAATAGAATAATGGCAGCAAATGTGCTGTACAATAAGACTTGTGTCACGGATCGGGAATAAGCGCTGGCACATCATAGTCTTGCACAGAATTAAGGTCAAAAATCAATTTCCATAGCCTGTGCCTGAGAGAAAGAAAGTGTGAATGTATTTGTTGTGTATTTGTATGTATGCGAAATAGATACATAGTGTGTGTGTGTGTGTGTGTGTGTGCGTGCGTGCGTGCGTGCGTGCGTGCGTGCGTGCGTGCGAGCGAGCGAGCGAGAGAGAGAGAGAGAGAGAGAGAGAGAGAGAGAGAGAGAGTATGACAATATTTAAGTATATATGTCCTTGTGTGTGGGGGGGGGGAAGAGAGATATAACGAGCTAAACTGTGTGTAAATATGCGTGCATATGTGGAAGAGAATGATAGAGAGAACGTTTGTGTATGTGTGAGGGAGGAAAAGATATAGTGTTTGTGTGTGCATGAGAGAGAGAGAGAGAGAAAGAAAGAGAAAAATATGAGAGAATGTGTTTTCTCAAATTGCAGCAACATCTAAGCATTGTCACCGTGAAATTACAGCAATTTCGAAACTGGATCAAAGGAAATCTGCAGAAAATCTCTCGTCCTCCACTCATTCAAGACTTCCACGCGTGTAAACGACAGCACGAACGTGGATTATAGACGATTTCTGCGTTTCTCGTCTAGAGGAGTTCTCTGGTTGTTCTGGACCACTCTGATGTCACTTAAGCACGTGCGACCACTGTTCCGTTTCTCTTTTCAGTGAGCTTCAGGCCAGGCGGAATATGTCGGAGCGCAAAGAATAACACTGCGTCTGTGCTGAGTCACATCATGCCAGTCTGTCTGACTGGGAATGTGTTATATATTGCAAACTGTGATACAATCAATAGTATCACAGAAAAAGCATTTCTAAAGTGGTCATTTAGAATGTGTTAGTGATAACGGGTGAATTGGATGATAGTCTGGTCAGAAGATGACACAAGGAAGATCAATAATGAAATGGATCGGTGAAGTGTGAGAAGTTGGTAGAAGAGAATACTTGATAATAATGGCAATATCAATACTCAAAAACGTGAACCTTTCTTGACAAGCGTCAACATGATGATCAAGTAATTTAACTGACGCACCACAACATCATATACTGAACATAGGAGAAACTACAGTTAATGTGTTAGTTTGGTAGTTAACTATTGTACTACAGTCTATTACATATAAGAAACTACAGTCTATCCCATATAAGAAACTATAGTCTATCAAATATAAGAAACTACAGTCTATCCCATATAAGAAACTACAGTTTATCCCATATAAGAAACTACAGTTTATCCCATATAAGAAACTACAGTCTATCCCATATAAGAAACTACAGTTTATCCCATATAAGAAACTACAGTATCACACATAAGAAACTAGAGTCTATCACATATAAGAAACTACAGTCTATCCCATATAAGAAACTACAGTCTATCCCATATTAGAAACTACAGTCTATTACATATAAGAAACTTCTGTCTATCCCATATAAGAAACTAGTCTATCCCATATTAGAAACTACAGTCTATCACATATAAGAAACTACAGTCTATCCCATATAAGAAACTACAGTCTATCACATATGAATGATGATGCACCAAATCCCTTGTCTTCCTCTTGTCCATCTACTACAATTTACCTCCCCTGGGAATCCAACATAAAAGCATTTTTCGTGCTCTTCATTTATGGTTTCTTTAGCTATCTATTTTATACGATGAGATTGCTAGCCCCATGCACAATTCTCTTTAGTAATCTTTTGTAACGAGCATGGAGGTGTAGTCGACATATTCTTTTCTCCCCAAGTAAGGGACGCCGTAATCAGATCGGAGAATTATTAGACTTATACTTACGGTATTATCATTTAAGGAGATGCTCTGTGGGTATATATCTATCTCACTGTATTTGTCGTGAGCTTTCCTGCTCTCTGATTCTGAATGACTTTTCTCTCTCTGAGTATAGTGTTATTTTAGAAGCTTTGGGCATGCGAAGAATATCGTTGAGAGCGGAAAGAAGAATGCACATTTATAGCGAGGTTCTCCCTTCCACCTTCGTTTGGGTAAAACGAATTATTCCATTTTGTTTCTGGATTTGCTATATATTAACTTTGCTGTATTTTCTATATTTAACTTTGTTGACTGTGTTTTCTGTTGTTCTGGCATGCCCAGTAATTGATAAATAACTTAACTTAACGTCTTTATACTCGTTTAGAAGACCTTGCAAAGTCTGTATACAACCGGTTTCATATACATCACCTTGCTCTAAAAGTTTTGCTCATCCAATTCATTCTGAAATGCATTAACTGTCCCTGCCTCCACTACCTCCCCGGGCAATGCATTCCAAGCATTCACCATTCTCTGACTAAACAAATATTTCCTAATATCTAATCTGGACCTCTCTTTAGTCAACTTGTAGCTATGCCCTCTTGTTATTGTGGGTGGCTGTATTTTTTTTAAAAATTGTTATAGTCTAATTTATCCATTCCTCTGATCATCTTATAAAACTGTATTGTCACCACGAATTCTTCTCTCTTCTAGACATTGTAGACCGGTTTTTCTGAGTCTTTCCTCATAACTGTAATTCTAAAATCCTACTATCAGCTTTGTCGCTCTTTGTTTATTCTTTCCAGCATGTTTATATCCCCTTTATGATAAGGACTCCACACCTGTACACAATACTCCAATCTAGATCTAACTAATGCTTTATACAGTTTGACGATCACTTCCTTGCTCCTATGTTTAATATTTCTTTTTATCATACCTAACATTGCATTTGCCTTTTTCACTGCTACCTTAACTTGCTCACTCCCCTTACCTGTTTGATCTATTTTAACCCCTAGGTCCCTTTCCTTATCTATCTTTCTAATATTGTTCTCTCCAATTCTGTAATGATGTTCCATATTGGATCTACCCATGTGCATGACTGTACATTTATCTACATTAAACTCCATTTGCCAGCTTACAGACCATTCTCGAAATATCTAAATCCGACCTCAATATATCCACTTCTGCTTTAGATGAGACACTACTGCATAGTTTTGTGTCATCAGCAAATTTTGCAATCATGGATCCCATATCAATGTCCAAATCATTTATATATAATAAGAATAAAATTGGTCTCAAAACCGAGCCCTTTGGCACTTCACTTTTCACTTTATACCCCACGGAGTACTCCTTATTTATGCCCACCCTCTGCCTTCTTCCGTTAACTAATTTTCAACCCATTTGGCAACTTCCCCACCTATTCCATGTGATTTTAACTTTCGAAATAATCTTTGATGAGGTACTCTATCAAAGGCCTTTGCAAAATCTAGATAAATAACGTCCACTGACTCTCCTTTATGTATCATTTTGGTAACCTCCTCCATGAATTATAATAGATTTGTTAAGCATGATCTCCCTCTAGTAAACCCATGCTGACTATTTCTTATTAGATTAAATTTGTCTAAATCCATTACAATGTTTTCTCTAACAATTTACAGACTATGCTCGTTAAACTCACCGGTCTATAATTCGCTGGAATTGATTTTTTGTACTTTTTGAATAAGGGAATCACTCCTGCATCTTTTCAATCCCGTGGAACAATCCCTTTTGCAAGTGATTGAGAACATAATATAGCCCATGGCTTTACTAGTTGGTCTCTAATTTCAAACAGCAATTTTGGATGAATACCATCTTGACCTGGACATTTATCCACTTTCATCCCCTCCATTTTTTTTAAAACAATGTCCTCTGTAATACAGATTGATCTTAATCCCGCTGTATCCATGTCTCTTTGATAAATATCTATAGGCTCTGGGATCTTGGAGCAGTCCTCTTTTGTGTAGACTGTGCCAAAGTACTGATTGAGTAGATTAGCTGCTTCCCTATTATGACTTATTATTTTCCCTGTACTGTCTATGAGAGGGCTTACTTTGTCTTCCGTTCTTTGTTTATTTCTAACATAAGAGAAGAAGCTTTTACTGTCAGTCTTGATCCTCTGAGCAAGTTTTTTGTCGAAGTCTATTTTTGCTGTTTCCTTCGCTTTCTGAGCTATGTTCTGTTTGTCCAAATATTTTAAATATGTTTCTTTTGATTTACCTGCCTCTATATATTTTTTACATGCTTTAAATTTTAGCTCTTCTACATTTCACTACAAATCTAGTTATCCACTTTTTACGCTTGGGGTTTACCTCCCTACATGGAACACATTCCTCTTTTAGCGTTTCCAGAACTGTTTTAATACTCTCCCACTCCTGTTCAACATCTGTTCCTCCGAATATATCTTTCCAGATTATGTGGTTCGCTGCCTCTTTCATCCTCTTAACTGCCTTAGAGTAGTCGTATGTTGGCGTGTTTAGGTTTACTTCTTTCCCTGCAATAAGATCCCAACGGATGATTTGATGGTCACTTGAGCCAAACAGTTCCCAAACGGTAACGTTTTCAATCATATTTTCCTCTGTAGTAAAAACTAGGTCGAGTGTGTTTTTGCCTCTGGTGACTGCTTCTACATGTTGAATTAAAAAATTGTCAGTTATGCACTTAACAAAAGGTTTTAACTCTACAAGTGCTTCTGCCATATCCCATTTTATTTCTGGAAAGTTGAAATCCCCCATTAATAATAATTTCCCTTCACTTGCCTTTGCTATGCTACTAATCAGCTCCTCATCTTCCTATTTTTCACTTGATGGACATCTATAGCACACTATAATCACTGTTTTTTCATCCCCACTTTCTATTTCTTACCATACACTTTCATTTTTGTTACCACATGAAAAATCATTTTTGATCGTTATATTAACACAATATATACAGTATAATAAAACGCCACCTCCCTTAGTCTTGTCTCTAACTGCCCTATCTTTCCTTAACATTGTATATCCCTCTATGTCAAGTTCACTGTCCTCTTATGTCCCTGATTCTGTTAACCCTATTATATCTGGTTTTTCTTCTTCTACATATATTTCCAATTCTTCTCTTTTATTTACTATGCTTCTCAGATTTGCATAAAAAATTTTAGTTCGTAATTTTGTTGTTTTTCCACTTTTTGCTTTTGCTTTATCATTTTAGTGTTTGCTTTTCCGCCATTTATTTCACACTTCCCTGACACCAACTCTCCCTTTTGACTACATCCTCTATAGCACCCTATTGTAGGCCTATCTTTAGTCTCATACTTCATAGGCCTTACTAGTTTAAATTTCTAACACAATGATTAAACATATACTTTTCTACAACATGCTGACCTATCTCATTTAGATGTAATCCTCCCCTATCTAACATTTTACTTTTGTCTACTTTCACATCAATAAATTCCATTCCCATGTCCACACACATCACCTGTAACCTAAGGTTAATACCTATTATTTTGCTATCTAGATAGTCTGACCCATCTGCTCTATCTAAAATGCCCATCATTGTGACCTTTCTAAACTTCATTTCCTTAAGTGTTCCCATAAGACTTTTATATTTATCCATAATTATTTATGTACCATCTCTCTTTACATTATTTGTTCCTACCAATACTACCACATGACTGTTTCCTTTGTCATCTAACCTCTTTATTCTCCCCTCTATGTCCTCTATTTTTGCTCCCCCACTATCCATTCTTTCAAACATTTTATGTTGTTTAGACAAATGTCTGCCAACCTCTCTCACCATTGAATCTCCTACTACCAATACTGACCCCTCACCTATATTTGCTTACTTCTCTCCAAAGCTCTCTGCCCTGTGAACTGTTTCCTCACTAAAATCTCCCTTACTTCCTTGACTTCACCTCGACTGCAGCTTCTTTAAAAATTTCCTAAATTTTCACTTGTTTTCCTTCTATTTTCATCTACCTCTTTTCTATCTCCTCCAATCTCTTCTCATTTTTCCTTATATCGCACTCCATTTGAACCTGCCTCTCTTCGGCTCTACATACCCTACATATAACTTTTCCTTCATCTTCCAACGTTGTATCTATCCCTACACTAGCACTTCTAACAATGCACCAGTATGAAGTAGACCGCAGGCTAACAATCGTTATTGTTCTCACTTAAAACTGTTATTTCTAGCTATATTAGTCTTTCATACCTTAACAATACATACTGTAATATGTGCTAGAGGACTTAGCAACAGGAAATACGACATCTTCATTGCAAAGTAAGAAGAAATAACAGGAATCATTACAAAATTGCGTCTCTCTGCAGTTTCGTTTTTATATATTTAAACATAATTTTACCAACATTAAAAACACCTTTGCAAGCGGCATTCATTAGTAATCTTCGGGGATTAAAGAGAATTGAGATGTGTAGAAAGTGGGGATTTCAATTGATCTTTTCCAATTTATTTTGGCCTTTAATTTCTTTTTTCGTGTTTCTTTTACATGTGCCTCTCTCTTCTTCTTATCTATTTCTGATGTTTTCAAGCGCACGGCTTACTCACTAGCTTCCACTTTACTATTTTACTATTGGTGTACAGTAATCAATTCTCTGGGTTGTGGTTTATAGTTTCTACAAGTAGCCGTCCCTATGTCCAAATCCCATTATGGTGAAGCTTAAGGCATGCCTAACAGGTTACATTGTTATTGTTCTTTGCTCCCCTTTCAGGTCGGGTAATTCACAGGCATTCATGCTTACTATCGAGATTATGGAACCGGCATATTTGATGATGTGTTCCCCTTTGGTTTAGTTGTGTCTCCGTTATCCTGTGTTGTGACATTAGTGTGTGTGTGTGTGTGTTTGGTGCGCCCGCGCACTACTGTTTGTGTACGTGCCTGTGTGGGTGCTCATGTGTGTGTTCGTGTGTGTGTGTGTGTTCACGCGATCGTGTTTTTTGTACGTCAGTCTGTATACTCGTGTGTGTGTGTGTGTGCTCGTATATGTGTGTTTGATGGGTGGGGTGGGGTGCGTATGTGCACACATATGTGTGTGTGGGGGAAGGGATGGTGTGTGTGTGTATCTTGATGGGTATGCTTTGATACGTAATTAATGTTCTCTTGCTTGTATATAAATACAGTAATCATGTCGTATGCTGCATATGTGTTACAGATTGGGTTTTTTATTTAATATAGTGCGACGCGATGGCAGATACTACAGTACCAAACGGTATTACCAGGCTAGAGCAGATATCATAATTCCAAATAAGATTAGTTAGTTAGTTGCCCATCGCAAGTGAAGATCGCCACGTCGTCAGAATGTTTATTCAGATGTGACTGTACAGTCCGACATGAGCGTGCCAAACTCTACCGCACGTATGGCACACGTGAACAGTATTTGTAGTTGGGCAGTCTTGCCTTCTTTCCTTTCGTGCAGCTCGCTTTTCCTGCGCCTCCGTAATGGCCATCTGCTCAGTGATGCAAGACCCATGTGTGACGGCAATTCTCCAGGCTGAGCGGTTCGGAGCAAGGAGTTTGCAGTCAGCAACATCAATAGACAAACTATTCAAAAAAACGTTTTTAGTATCTTTGTATAGTTTTTTTCCACATCCGTTTCCAGATCCACAACATCAGTAAGATTTGACTGGACCAGATACTACAACATCAGTTAGATTAGGCTGGACCAGATACCACAACACACAATAAGATTAGGCTGGGCCAGATACCACAGCATCAGTTAGATTAGGCTGGACCAGATACCACAACACACATTAAGATTAGGCTGGACCAGATACCACAACACACAATAAGATTAGGCTGGACCAGATACCACAACATCAGTTAGATTAGGCTGGACCAGATACCATAACATCAGTTAGATTAGGCTGGACCAGATACCACCACATCAGTTAGATTAGGCTGGACCAGATACCACCACATCAGTTAGATTAGGCTGGACCAGATACCACCACATCAGTTAGATTAGGCTGGACCAGATACCACAGCATCAGTTAGATTAAGCTGGACCAGATATCACAACACACAATAAGATTAGGCTGGACCATATTTCACAACACACAATAAGATTTGACTGGACCAGATACCACATCAGTTAGATTAGGCTGGACCAGATACCACAACATACAATAAGATTTGACTGGACCAGATACCACAACATCAGTTAGATTAGGCTGGACCAGATACCACAACACACAATAAGATTAGGCTGGACCAGATACCAAAACATCAGTAAGATTTGACTGGACAAGCTACTACAACATCAGTTAGATTAGGCTGGACCAGACACCACAACATCAGTTAGATTAGGCTGGACCAGATACCACAAACCACAATAAGATTTGGCTGGACCAGATACCACAATATCAGTTAGATTAAGCTGGACCAGATATCACAACACACAATAAGATTAGGCTGGACCAGATACCACAACTTACAATAAGATTTGCCTGGACCAGATACCACAACATCAGTTAGATTAGGCTGGACCAGACACCACAACATCAGTTAGATTAGGCTGGACCAGATACCACAACACACAATAAGATTAGGCTGGACCAGGTACCACAACACACAATAAGATTTGACTGGACCAGACACCACAACACACAATAAGATTTGACTGGACCAGATACCACAACATCAGTAAGATTAGGCTGGACCAGATACCACAACACACAATAAGATTAGGCTGGACCAGATACCAAAACATCAGTAAGATTTGACTGGACAAGCTACTACAACATCAGTTAAATTAGGCTGGACCAGATACCACAACATTAGTTAGATTAGGCTGTACCAGATATCACAACACACAATAAGATTAGGCTGGACCAAATACCATAACATCAGTTAGATTAGGCTGGACCAGATACCACAACACACAATAAGATTTGGCTGGCCCAGATACCACAACATCAGTTAGATTAGGCTGGACCAGATACCACAACACACAATAAGATTAGGCTGGACCAGATACCACAACACACAATAAGATTTGGCTGGCCCAGATACCACAACATCAGTTAGATTAGGCTGGACCAGATACCACAACACACAATAAGATTAGGCTGGACCAGATACCACAACAGACAATAAGATTAGGCTGGACCAGATACCACAACACACAATAAGATTAGGCTGGACCAGATACCACAACACACAATAAGATTTGACTGGACCAGACACCACAACACACAATAAGATTACCCAGTCACGAGTAGAGAATGTTGAATGTTAAGTTAACCGAATACTTAACACATCACTTTCTTGTAGCGAGGCACTTTCGTTACCTGGAGGACTGCGGTTCGATTACAAAGGCAAATTACTTAACTGTTATTTATGTTTATACTATGTTCCAAATGATTCAATTCATGTCAATGCTTGCCATGACTATCCTACTTTGTTTTTCCCGTAGCCCCTATATCATATCGTCCACAGTAGGGTCTAGATCTCCGTTCAATTATTTATTGAGTTTGTTATGTTTTTTATGGGTTTTTTTTGCGTTCGCTTATTTCTCTAATTCCCAAGGCGGTGTGCGTTGCACTGCGGTTTTTATTTTGCGCCTGTCGGCCCAGTGCATCCGACTTCAGCATGCATTTTTATGTAAGAGTCTGCTTCCTTCTGCATTTTATAAGGGTTTGCTTCCCCGGGGTAACGGCCGGTGCTGTGATGGGGATCGAACCCAGCACCTTGTGGTTGTGAGCTGTGTCACTTAACCACTAGGCCACACCGTTCCCATTTATTGAGTTTGAATCTTGAGACCCGTGACTTGTTTGTTTTGAAGCCTACCTAATTATGATAAAATTTATTTGAACCTGTGGGGGAAATATTTTTTTTAAATCGAGTCACGTTTTGCTATTAACAACATATGTTTCGAATCAAATCGAAGCTAGTCTCTTTTCCGCGTTTTCTCGGCGTGTGACCTCTCGTGTAAGTGGACCCAATATTGCCGACTATCTGCACGAGTTTAATGAAGGCCTGCCTAGCTCATTAAGACGGCGTATTTAAATACCTCCATTTTTTTCTGTCAAATTCCTTGAGGGTATTGCGTCTTATTTCACACCTTTGTAGCCAGCAGTTTCTTAAGTGATGTCAAGCGGTATCACGTGCATCGATGTCAAATGGTGATGTTACATAGTAGAACGTTTATCAGTATATAATGGTGAAGTTACATAGTAGAACGTGTATCAGTGTCTAATGGTGATGTTACATAGTAGAACGTGTATCAGTGTCCATGGGTGATGTTACATAGTAGAACGTGTATCAGTGTCAAGTGGTGATGTTACGTAGTAGAACGTGTATCAGTGTCAATTGGTGATGTTACGTAGTAGAACGTGTATCAGTGTCACGTGGTGATGTTACGTAGTAGAACGTGTATCAGTGTCAAGGAGTGATGGTGTTGGTGATGGTGTTGGTAGTAGGGTTAGTGATGGTGTTGCTCGTGTTGGTGATGGTGTTGGTTCGTATTGGTGTGTTCCTGATGGTGTTGGTGATAGTGTTGGTGATGCTATTGATGTGTTCGTGTTGGCGATAGTGTTGGTGATGGTGTTTGTAATAGTGTTAGTGATGGTGTTGGTTATGGTGTTGGTAATAGTGTTAGTTATGGTGATGGTATTGGTAATAGTGTTAGTGATGGTGTTGATCATGGTGTTGGTGATGGTGTTGGTAATAATGTTAGTGATGGTGTTGGTGATGGTGTTGGTAATAGTGTTGGTAATAGTGTTGGTGGTAGTTTTGGTGGTAGTGTTGGTGGTAGTTTTGGTGGTAGTGTTGGTGGTAGTTTTGGTGGTAGTGTTGGTGGTAGTTTTGGTGGTAGTGTTGGTGATGGTGTTGGTGGTAGTGTTGGTAATAGTGTTGGTGGTAGTTTTGATGGTAGTGTTGGTGGTAGTTTTGGTTGTAGTGTTGGTGATGGTGTTGGTAATAGTGTTGGTGATGGTGTTGGTTATAGTGTTAGTGATGGTGAGGGTGTTGGTAATAGTGTTGGTGATAGTGTTAGTGATGGTGATGGTGTTGGTTATAGTGTTGGTGATGGTGTTGGTGATGGTGTTGGTGATGGTGTTGCTGATGGTGTTGGTGATGGTGTTGGTGATGGTGTTGGTGGTAGTGTTGGTGATGGGGTTGGTGGCAGTGTTAGTGGTAGTGTTGGTGGTAGTGTTGGTGATGGTGTTAGTGTTGGTGGCAGTGTTGGTGATTGAGTTGGTGATGGTATTGATGAGGGTGTTTGGCTAGCCAATTCCACGAATATTCCTCAGGAGTGATGTGTTGAATTACAACAATTATGACATTTCTGTTGTTGCTATTCGCAGGCAATCACACCGTAGAGCCGAACTGGAACTCGGCCCCATTAATAAGTCTTTTATGGATCATCAAGCATCTATTTGATCAACGTCTGTGGCTGTGATTGCGACGGTCTCCACCTTTTCATATCTCATGTACTTTCATATCTCACCCCACATCTCACGTACTTTCTTACATCACTTCACTTCTCGTCTCATATACTTTCTTACCTCACCCCACATCTCACGTACTTTCTTACATCACCCCACATCTCATGTACTTTCTTACCTCACTCTAAATCCCATGTACTTTATTACCTCACTCACACATGTCATTTACTTTCTTACTAAACTCACATCGCATGTACTTTCTTACCTCACTCCACATCTCTTGTATTTTCTTACCTCACCCCACATATCATGTACTTTCTTACCTCACTCTATCTGACTTTCTTTCCTCACCCCACATCTCATGTACTTTCTTACCTCATCCCACATGTAGTGTACTTTCATACCTCAAGCTACATGTCAGATACAGATACATGCATGCATCACTACAGAGGTGAAGTACTTTCTTATTGTACTCTACATTTCATTAACTTTCGAAGAAGAAGAAGAAGAAGAAGAAGAAGCGAAAGAATAAGAAGAAGAATGAATGAAGAAAGATTTAAAAAAGAATTCACACCGTTTATCTTAAAACACAGACTCGCAACAGAAAGATAGAATGAGAGACAAAAAGCAGATACAAAAATGAGCCCTGTTACACATTTGTAGTGTCTCAAATGTAGGGTGTGTTCTGAAACTAATAGAATACATCTGTAATTCCTCTTTTCCAATTAACAAGCAAGAGCCACCAAGTTCGTTAATATAAAAGATGATGCTTTTTTTATTAACCACGTGTAAGGGAATATTGATAGAAGCACCTCAACTAATGAGAACAAAATTAGAATATAATATATTAACACAAATCAAGCATGAAGAGGAATTAAGAAATAGCCGAGTTTCGTATAATATAGGAAGTGGAGTTCGTGATTTAATGACGTTTGTCAAAAACTAAATACGAGCAATGACAATCAATATATAAATCATTCAAGTCACTGCTCGATAAATGCAGATATATAGCTAACTCAATTATTTCAAAGCGCATGGGCAGAAATGAAGTTGACAGAGCATTAATAAGTGTGATATCATTGCAGTAATAGGAAAATACAGGAAAGAAAAGCTACACAGAGAGCTGGAGTATCTTCTGAACAACTTGGCAAGAATTTGACAGAACCACATAATTAAACTTAACCAGCAACAAAAATATTAAGGTAGTCTCCAAACTGTAGTTGGAGATTCAAGTTCTCGTGGTTTTGGGAGACATTGTCATTCTTGACTTCTTGCATTTCCTAGATGAAAGACAGGCACCAATTTACTGCTAAATGGACTCGATCGAGGAGCGAACCTTGTCCCTTTGTGATCAATCAGTTGTGCCTCTCGGACGCCTCAGATTATTTAATTAACATAACCAAAATTATGACAATCATCAATTCCATATGGTTTAACGCGGTTCCATTCGGTTCTATATTGAGCTTTGACTACAACTATCACTCCCTTGTCACAGCTTTGACTACATCTATCGCTCGCTCGTCACAGATTTGACTACAGCTATCGCTCGCTCGTCACAGCTTTGACTACAGCTGTCGCTCGCTTGTCCCAGCTTGGACTACAGCTATCGCTAGCTCGTCACAGCTTTGACTACAACTTCTTTTTTCCGCTGTCTATTCCAGATCCGGCAATCTGTCTCTGGTTGCCTTGACTACCTCTTGTTTTCTGCGTGTATTATTTGTCCTACTTATTATCGTTGCGCTCGCGGCTGGCAAAATCATCATGTAAAAACCATTGCTACTGAAACCGCATTGCAAACAGATTCAGGATTCCATAGAAGCTAGTTATAGTTAACCAAATGCAGTGTTTAACCTATACTCCAATATCTGGTGTGGCAAGGTCATTTAGATTATCTTCATCTTCTGCGTTGGCCGCCACTTTGAGGATGAAAGGTTCGCTGACTCTGACACAGTCAACCAGCTATGAGATGCTGACTCTTGTCCTCTTGAATTCATTTCAACAAGATACATGTTGATGAAGATGTTTCCTTAAGAGTCTTCAGTTGAAAGCGATGCTTCCCTCTCGCGACAACAGTGCCGGGTTTGAACTGTTTTCACCAATAATTGTTTAAATTTTTGCTGGTCCGCACTGGCAATAGATGTTTACGATTTATATAGAATTAAATTAAATCAGTCCAGATATCAGATCATTATTGCACGACCCCATAAAGAATAAAACGGTTCGTGACACTGTTAAGACAGAGGTCAACCAATATAAAGATATATTGACTATGGTAAAAAGCACGCAAGCTCACATACCATGTGGCTTTTTTGAAGATCATCTGGGCTGACCAATAGGGTCCGGCAAGGTACTGTGCCTGGGAAACGTAAGAGAGGGAAGCAGAAAAATAGCTGGAAAAACAATATCAGAGAGTGGACGGGAAGGTTCATAGCTAGAACAAATATCCTGGCACAAAACCAAGTCGAGTGGCAGGTGATTCAATGACCTTTCAGGATACGTGACTGATGAGTATGATGATGATGATGAGGATTGTAAGGTCTCTATACTGATCTTATTGATTACGATAACGTACACTGGGCTGCAAATGATATCATTTTTAAACCGTTGTCGATTTGCGAATACTTATATTTGTCATACTTTAACTAATTCCTCCACAACCTAAAGAGCCGAAATTGTGTACACAGCCTCTACTAGTGTGACCTGTTAATCTATCAAATTGTGTACACAGCCTCTACTAGTGTGACCTGTTAATCTATCAAATTGTGTACACAGCCTCTACTAGTGTGACCTGTTAATCTATCAAATTGTGTACACGGCCTCTACTAGTGTGACCTATTAATCTATCAAATTGTGTACACAGCTTCTATTAGTACGACCTGTTAATCTATCAACATTGTGTACACAGCCTCTACTTGTGCGACCTGTTAATCTATCAACATTGGACGGATCCTGGACAGGGCTTTCACAAACGTTTACTGGAAGACGTAGCAATCTCTTTTTAATCCACCATCATGCAGCTTGTCTTTTGCAGAACATCGCTCCCATCACATCCCACCTGAAAGAAACTCGATGTCTTGCTAAAGCTGCAGTCTGCTCCAGAGTCAAGCCTAAATGTTCCTTGACATCTTGATGGCATCGACTTCTTGATCTGTCTCTGCCTCTCTTGTCCGGCACTATAGGTTTCATGACAGTTCTCTCAAGACCGTTGGGCCTTTTGATGTGGCTAAAGTATTTACATTTTTTTTGTTCATGGGACAATTTATGAACAAGTTCTCTTCTATGATCAATTTTTGTCGAATGTCTGCATTCTTCTTTTTTTTCGATCTATGGTATTCTGAGGACCATTCTATAGCATTTCGACTCGAAGGACTCAATTTTTTTCCTTGAGGTTTGTCTAACTGTCCGTCTTTTCGCAGCCGTATTCTGCACTGGTAAAAACAAAGGTTCTCAAAATGTTACCTTTCATTGATTTACTGGTATTTTTTCTGTAGTTTCCTCTGATTGTGTAGCCTCTCCTTTTTATTTTCTCTGATCAGTCGCTATTGTTGTCAATATTTGTTTTATATTTACTTTTTAAACATAATTTTTCTGGGACCAAAAGATTGTGTCATTGGTTCCTTGAAGATTGAAAGAATTAGGAAGACTGGTCTAATTTAACAAATCTACTTATTTATTTCTATTTTCAGCTTCATGATGGTTCTCATATGCCTTATATTTAGCGTGCTGTCTACCATAGATCAGTACACAGAATTTGCTATGGAAACTTTATTTTGGATGGTGAGTTTTTCTTAAGCAAGTTGGTAATGGATGTAATGAGTGCAAGAATGGCTGTCTAGTCTGGTAATGGATGTATTGAGTACAACAATGGCTGTCTAGTCGAGTAATGGATGTATTGAGTACAACAATGGCTGTCTAGTCGAGTAATGGATGTATTGAGTACAACAATGGCTGTTTAGTCGAGTAATGGATGTATTGAGTACAACAATGGCTGTCTAGTCTGGTAATGGATGTATTGAGTACAACAATGGCTGTCTAGTCGAGTAATGGATGTAATGAGTACAAGAATGGCTGTCTAGTCGAGTAATGGATGTATTGAGTGCAAGAATGGCTGTCTAGTCGAGTAATGGATGTATTGGGTACAACAATGGCTGTCTAGTCGAGTAATGGATGTATTGAGTACAACAATGGCTGTCTAGTCGAGTAATGGATGTAATGAGTACAACAATGGCTGTCTAGTCTGGTAATGGATGTATTGAGTACAACAATGGCTGTCTAATCTGGTAAGGGTTGTTGTGATAGCAGTGTATCTTGGTATAAAATACTCATATGTGCGTGTGTGTGTGTGTTTGTTAGTATGTGTGTATGTATTTTACACCCACCCGTGCACATCTATTCACACACACTCACTCATGCATTCCTTCATTCATTCATACATACGCACCGACATACACAGACACTTACACAAACACATACGTATACATATACATTTAGCAACTCTATGGGGAGAGGTTACTAACCTCTGGTCAAACAAAACTTGCTGATCGAATATGTTAGTCAGGATCAGACAAAATATAATGGTCAATATACCCAACTGGCCTTCCTCGCAGTGCTCCCTGAAATGGACTGTTTTCATGGCTTCCAGACTAACGAGGTGAGGGAAAGCATAGCACAACTGCGTAGAGGACGCTGGTCCATCTTCATCAGCACCCTCGAGATGTAAAGAAAGCTACTGTAAACCCCCGTTAACGCCCTTTTCATGGCGTACAAAAGAGTAGACGTCCTCATTGTAGGCATTCAGCAACATCAGCAACTCGATGCGCGGCGTTTTTTTGACATTGAACAACATCAGCAACTCAATGCGCGGCGTTTATTTGACATTGAACAACATCAGCAACTCGATGCGCGACGTTTATTTGACATTCAACAACATCAGCAACTCAATGCGCGG
Source organism: Ariolimax columbianus (assembly GCA_036924085.1). NCBI lineage: Eukaryota > Metazoa > Mollusca > Gastropoda > Stylommatophora > Arionidae > Ariolimax > Ariolimax columbianus. Next base: position 79,528,633 of record JAVGWX010000011.1, on the reverse strand, counting down.
CGTTTATTTGGCATTCAGCAACATAAGTAACTCGATGTGCGGCGTTTATTTGACATTCAACAACATCAGCAACTCGATGCGCGACGTTTATTTGAAATACACTTGAATAGTATAACAAGACATGGACTGAATTGGATACCCCGAGTTACGTAAAGTGTAGAGTGACAAAAAACACGGAGAAGAACAGCTCAATAGGAATTAAACGAAGCAGAAACATCATTGATAGAATTCAAGAAGACAGTCGGAAATATGGATCAGTAACTTAACTTAACGTAACGTCTTTATACTGGTTTAGAAGACTCTGCAGAGTCTATATACAACCAGTTTCATTTACGTTACCTTGCTCTAAAAGATATGCGCATCCAAGCTAATTGAAGTGTTACAATCTTACGACCAAGAGTAACAACAATCACACTTCTATTTTTCCACGAAATCGACAATTTTCCATAGCATCGAAACGAAATATAGTAATAGTTTTCATTTTGCTTTTCTGTGTTCACTTTGCAGGCAGCATGATCCTTCGAGGGCCATCTTGACTTAACTTAACGTCTTTATGCTGGTTTATAACACTCTGCAGAGTCTGTATATAACCAGTTTCATTTATATTACCTTGCTCTAACAGCTATGAGCATCCAATTTATTCTTAAATGCATTAATTGTCCCTGCTTCCACTACCTCCCGTGGCAATGCATCCCAAGCATTCACACCTCTCTGACTAAACAAATATTTCCTAATATCTAATCTGTACCTCTCTTTAGTTAATGTGTAGCTATGCCTCTTGTTCTTGTGTGTGGTTGCATTTTGAAAAACTTGTTATAGTCTAATTTATCAATTCCTCTCATCATCTTAAACCTGTTTTAAGTCACCTCGAATTCTTCTCTCTTCTAGACACTGTAGGCCGGTTTTTCTGAGTCTTTCCTCATAACTGTAATTCTGGAATCCCACTATCAGCTTTGTCGCTCTTTTTTGTATTCTTTCCAGCATGTTAAATCCCCTCTATGGTAAGATCTCCACACCTGTACACAGTACTCTAATTTAGGTCTAACTAATGCTTTATAGAATTTGACTATCACTTCTTTGCTACTATGTTTAATATTTCTTTGTATAATACCTAACATTGCATTTGGCTTTTTCACTGCTACCTGAACTTGCTCACTCACCTTACCTGTTTGATCTATTATAACCCCTAGGCCCTTTTCCTTACCTATCTTTCTAATATTGTTCTCTCCCATTCTGTAATTAGGTTCCATAGTGTATCTACCCATGTGGATGACTACATTTATCTACATTAAATCCTAGTCTTAATTCTGTTGAAGAAACACCGTGTCTGACCAGGTACACTAAAATTGCTAACTATATTTACTAACTATTTGTTTTGTTTCTGATTTTCTTCCATAATCAGGAAATATTTTTAGTTTGCTTTTTCGGTCTTGAGTACGCAATCCGCTTGTGGTCAGCAGGTTGTCGCAGCAAGTACATGGGCTTTCGTGGCAGAATACGCTTCGCCAGGAAACCAATCTCGATCATCGGTAAGCAAATCTGACATACATATCATCCAGTGCTTAGCGTGCATGTGTTTCCGTTACTGTGGTTCTCCTTTGTTTCATTGTTGTTGTTCCTGTTCATATTTTAAAGGGGTTTTAGTGAATTTGGTTGTTCAGAGTTCTACGGACGGACAGAGATTTCATTAAGTTGTTCAGAGCTCTACGATCGGACAGAGATTTCATTAAGTTGTTCAGAGCTCTACGGGCGGACAGAGATTTCATTAAGTTGTTCAGAGCTCTACAGGCGGACGGAGAAAGTTGTTCAAAGATCTACGGGCGGACAGAGATTTCATTAAGTTGTTCAGAGCTCTATGGGCAGACAGAGATTTCATTAAGTTGTTCAGAGCTCTACAGGCGGACGGAGAAAGTTGTTCAAAGATCTACGGGCGGACAGAGATTTCATTAAGTTGTTCAGAGCTCTACGATCGGACAGAGATTTTATTAAGTTGTTCAAAGCTCTACGGGCGGACAGAGATTTCATTAAGTTGTTCAGAGCTCTATGGGCAGACAGAGATTTCATTAAGTTCTTCAGAGATCTACGGGCGGACAGATGCGAAATGATGAGATGAGATATTAGGTACAACCGCAGTGTGCATAATGTCTTGAGTTGGCTGTCTCTATGCAAGCAGAAGATTGATACAAACGGTAGTAAGTTAGTTTACCGTGATCTTGACGGTGCGACCTGCTATCGCCAGACTACTGACTGACAAATGACCGACTACTGGCTGACAAATTACTGACTTACAAGTGACTGACTACTGACCGACAAATAACTGATTACTGACAAATGACTGACTACTGACTGGCAAGTAACTGACTACTGTCTAACTTCTGACTAACTGCTGTCTAACTACTGCTTGACTACTGTTTTAATACTTCTTGACTACTGCAGGATTACTGCTTGACTACTGTCTGACTACTTCTTGACTACTGTCTGACTACTGAATGACTAATGAGCAACTACTGACTAACAACATGCTGACAATTAACTGACTATTGAGAAACTACTGATTGACTACTAACTGTCTACTGATTTACTACTGACCGATTACTTACTGAATAAGAACTGACTATTGACTCCCTTTTGGCTGATTACTATCTACTCACTGACTAATGATGGACTACTGATAGATAACTGACCGTCTAGTAACTGACAACTAGTCTACTACTGGCTGACCGACTACTACCTGACTACTGAGTAACCACTGATTAACTTATGCCCAACCAGTAACTGACAACTAATATACTATTGGCTGACCGACTCCTACCTGACTACTGAGTAATTACTGATTAACTTCTGCCCAACCAGTGACTGACAACCGACCGACTGCTGACAGACTACTCACTGACTAAAAAGTGAATACTGACAAGCTACGGAGTGACAAATGACTGACTACGCACTGATTAAACTGACCACAAGCCGCTGTTGATTGACTTCTGATTATTCACTGACAATTGGTTAACTATACCAACTGCCGACTGACTGACTGTACTGACTACGGAGAGGCTACCAGGCCACTACAAGATGTGGCATTATTATCAGTGTAAGCAATCCACGCCACGCTTGGTTTGAATGTCTCAGAGCTCGCTGCACTGCCACTCAGCTAATACCCGGCTCAGTAAGGGATGTTGTTGTCTCCTTCCCAGACAAATTCAATTGTCGAACCATTCATTAACTTGTTTTGACATTCCATTTTTCTTCGCAGGACTGTCTCGACGCAGCAAAATTGCATTTTTAAAACTGTCTTTGACTGATTCACGCTCTCCCTCTGTTTCTCTTTCTCTCTCACTCTTTTTAACTCTCTCTCTGTCTCTCTCTCTCTCTATATATATATATATATATATATATATATATATATATATATATATATATATATATATACATGTATATGAACAACAGGGCCTGGGGGAGGAACCTACCTCCAACCAGGCGCGTCAGCAGGGTTGCGGATTGTTGAAAGGCCTCCTAATTTGGAGGTTAGCTGCGAATAAATAAGCAGCCGTGGACAAAAACAGGTCGGTAGGCATGGAGGCTGTAAGGAGGCAGCCCCTCCACCATGCAAAGACACAACAGGCTAATCACCTGTTTGTCTTTAAAAAAAAACCGATTACAAGTCAAAACATAGAGAAAACCGGACTGACCTCAACGGTGACGAACGGGCGAGAAATAAGGACCACGATTTACGGAACATGGAATGTAAGAAGTATAAACGGAAAAGAACAAGAACTAATAGAGGAGATGAAGAGAGCAAAATTGACAGTCCTGGCACTTATAGAAACAAAGAAAAAGGGACAAGGCGTTCTGGACCATGACGGCAACATGCTATACTACAGCGGAGTTCCCATGAGTGAACGAGCCAGGGCAGGGGTTGGCTGTATAGTGAATAGTAACAACAAAGCAAACATTAAAGGATGGAAATTCATTTCAGAACGACTGATGGTTCTAAGTCTACAAGAGGAGGATAGTCAAATGGATATCGTCACTGTGTATGCACCAAACGAAGATGAGAGCACTGACATAAAAGATGAATTTTATGAGCTCCTTCAAAGGACCATTGACGATTGCCATAATGAAATACTTCTCCTTGGAGACTTCAACGCAAGAGTTGGAAACGACTATTCTAGATGGGATGGAGTGATCGTTAGGTATGGAGAAGATGTCTTAAATGACAATGGAAAACGACTACTGAGATTCTGCAAAGAACAAAACCTTGTCATTACAAATACAAGGTTTCCACACAAGCGTATCCATGCCTACACAAGATGCGAGCCGGCAAGAAATGAAAGATCCATAATTGACTATGCGATAGTGAGGAAAACTGATTTCATGCAGGTAAAGGATGCTAGAGTGTTCAGAGGACCAGAGATAGGAAGCGACCACTACCTAGTTAAAATAAAGAGAGAAATTGAAAAACACTATCCAGCCAGGGAACACCCATCAGCAAGCATGAAACATAATACAATAGGAGAAAATAAAATTAAGGCTTACAAACTACGAGAACCAGATGTTAAGAGGAGATACCAAGGGCTCATAACAACAGCAATAGAAAGGATAGATGAATCTGAAGAAGATATGGAAATGCTCTGGGTAAAAATCAAAGACATCCTCAAAGAGGCTGCAGCAGAGGCATGCGGTCAAACCAAAGAAGGGCGGAATAGAAAGAGTACACCAAGGTGGACAGAAAAAGTGAAAACAATAATAATAGCTGTCCATCGTTGTCGATGAAGACCGCGGACATCATCCTTGTCACAGATTTCCCTGTTGGGTGTGGGTGCGCATGTGGCTGAACAGGCCAATGCGAGTACGAGAACATCTGCTACATATCGGGCACACGAGGTTTGTAGAAGGGGATGGTGTTCCCGCTGCTCGGGATTTCCGCGTCTCGCGTCTGCTCTGGGCTTTCACAACACGGTCGTCTTCACCGGCAGCTACACCCGATTTGACTACGCTTCTCCAGTCAGATCTGTTTTGCGCAAGACATTCCCAGGTGCCGATGTCTATCTGGCAACTTTTCAGTGAGTCCTTCAGACCGTCTTTAAATCGTTTCTTTGGGCGCCCTCTCTCGCTCCATCCCTCTCTCCGCTCGCCGTAGAGAAGCTTCTTTGGGAGCCGCTCGTCTGACATACGGACGAGGTATCCGGCCCATCCTAGTCGTGCATTTTCTAGCAGTGCATGGATGCTGGGCATGTTAGCCCTCGAGAGAACCTCGATGTCATTGGCACGATCTTGCCATCGGATGTGGAATATTCGCCTCAGGCAACCTGTGTGGAAGCGGTTTAACCTCCTTGCATGTCCAGAGTATACAGTCCAGCTTTCGCAAGCGAATAGTAGGGTTGGAATGATGGTTACACGGTAGACTTTGAGTTTGGTCTTGACGCTGATGCCACGACGTGCCCAGACCATCGAGCGCATTCTACCAAAGGCTGTGCTGGCCTTTGCTATTCTGCTTGCCACCTCATCGTCTAGGCTGACAGATCTCGACAGCGTGCTGCCCAGATATGTGAATTTGTCTACGGCATTCAACGTCTGCCCGCTGACTGTAGTCTCTGGTTTTGTGTACGGCATGCCTGGTGCTGGTTGGTACATGACCTCTGTTTTTTTGGCATTTATGGTCAGGCCAAAATTTTTGCATGCACCGCTGTCCAGTACACGAGCACACATGCCTTCGTGTAGCTGTTTTACCATTGTTATGAACTAGTTGGGGCAGCAAAACTTAGACATTATCATCCACAGCTCTCCTCTGTTAACTGTATCAAATGCCTTTGTCAAATCAATAAATGTGGTGTATAATGCCTGATTTTGTTCTCGACACTTCTCTTGTACTTGGCGAGCGGCAAAAATCATGTCCACTGTTCCTCTTCCGGCTCTGAATCCACATTGACTTTCTGGGAGGTGGTGGCTTTGTTCAAGGTGTTTGTTGAGCCTGTTTAGCAGTAAGCGAGCTAGGATCTTGCCTGCTACGGAGAGTAGCGATATTCCACGATGATTGTCGCATTCCTGACGGTTGCCTTTTCTTTTGTACAGGTGAACGATTGAGGCGTCCTTTAGCTCCTGCGGAATTTTTCCTTCAGCCCACATGTGACAGAAGAGTTCAGTGATCGTTCTGGTGAGGGATGGGCCAGCTGTCTTATATACCTCTGCTGGTATTGCATCAGCTCCTGGAGCTTTTCCTATAGATAGTGAACTGATTGCCCTGTCGACTTCCTCCTCAGTAATGACTTCATCCAACGCCAGGTTCAGTTCCACCTGCGGCATTCGCCGGATGGCCTCTTCATTTATGGACGATGGGTGGTTTAGTATTTTGCAGAAGTGGTCTACCCATCTGTCTAGAATCTGAACCTTATCTGTTAGCAGTACCCCATCCGCACTGCGAACTGGAGTATTACTAGAGGGCTGCGGGCCATAGAGAGCTTTCAGTGCCTCGTAAAACCGTTTGGTGTCATGACTCTCGGCGCATATCTCAATTTCGTCAGCTCTTTTGCTGAGCCAGGAGTCTTGCATCTCTCTAAGCCCGGTCTGGACAGCTTTGCGAGCAGTATTGAAGGTAGCTTTTGCTGCCGGAGATGGTGTGTCCCTCTGGTATTCCCTGTGCGCTTCATGTTTTGCATCGAGAAGGCCCTGTATTTCCAGATCGTTCTCATCAAACCAGTCCTTCTGCCACATCACAATATCTCCCATCACCCTCACCCTGCCCACCACAATCTCTCCAATTCCCCTCACCCTGCCCACCACAATCTCTCCCATCCACCCCACCATAATCTCTCCCATCCACCCCACCAAAATCTCTCCCATCCCCCTCACCCTGCCCACCACAATCTCTCCTATCCGCGTCACCACAATCTGTCCCATCCACCCTTACCCCACGCCCACCACAATCTCTCCCATCACCCTCACCCTGCCCTCCACAATTTCTCCCATTCACCCTCACCCTGCCCATCACAATCTCTCCCATCCACCCCATCACAATCTCTCCCATCCACCCTTACCCTGCCCTCCACAATCTCTCCCATCCACTCCATCACAATCTCTCTCCCATCCACCCAATCACAATCTCTCCCATCCCCCTCACTCTGCCCACCACGATTTCTCCCATTTACCCTCCTCCTGCCCTCCACAATCTCTCCCATCCACTCCATCACAATCTCTCCCATCCACCCAATCACAATCTCTCCCATCCCCCTCACCCTGCCCACCACGATTTCTCCCATTCACCCTCCTCCTGCCCTCCACAATCTCTCCCATCCACTCCATCACAATCTCTCCCATCCACCCAAGCACAATCTCTCCCATCCCCCTCACCCTGCCCACCACGATTTTTCCCATTCACCCTCCTTCTGCCCTCCACAATTTCTCCCATTCACCCTCCTCCTGCCCTCCACAATCTCTCCCATCCCCCTCACCCTGCCCACCACGATTTCTCCCATTCACTCTCCTCCTGCCCTCCACAATCTCTCCCATCCACCCCATCACAATCTCTCCCATCCACCCAACCACAATCTCTCCCACCCCCCTCACTCTGCCCACCACGATTTCTCCCATTCACCCTCCCCCTGCCTCCACAATCTCTCCCATTCACCCTCCACCTGCCCACCACGATTTCTCCCATTCACCCTCCCCCTGCCACCACAATCTCTCCCATTCACCCTCCCCCTGCCCACCACGATTTCTCCCATTCACCCTCCCCCTGCCACCACAATCTCTCCCATTCACCCTCCCCCTGCCCACCACGATTTCTCCCATTCACCCTCCCCCTGCCTCCACAATCTCTCCCAATCACCCTCCCCCTGCCCACCACGATTTCTCCCAATCACCCTCCCCCTGCCCACCACGATTTCTCCCATTCACCCTCCCCCTGCCCCCAAAATCTCTTCCATTCCCCCCCCCCCCAACACCCCGCCCACCCCGTCCCCACCCCGCCCCCCACACCAACCCCGGCAATAAAAAAACAAATATCGTGCATCCCATTTATAATGTTTATGTCACTTTCATGTCACTTTCACTCCCTTACGATCACTCTTTTTTGTCACAATCTCCATGGCACTCTTTTCAGCTTAACTCTGTCTGACTCTCTATCTTTCTTTGTGTTTTGCCTCACTATGTCTCTTTTTCTCTCTCTACTCTCTCTCTCTCTCTCTCTCTTTCATTCTCTCTCTGTCAATGCTGTTTGTGTGGGCGTCTGCCTCAACGTATCTTTAATTCTCTTTATGTGTCTAATTTGTCTTTTTTTCTCATTCTATCCACCTTTTGTGTCTCTTTTTTCTCACACTACCTCATTTAATCTCTTTTCTCACTACCTCATTTCATCTCTCTTTACTCTACCTTATTTTTTCTCTTTTTTTCTCCTATCTCATTTTGTCTCTTTACTCACTCTACCTCATTTTATCTCTTTACTCACTCTACCTCATTTTGTCTATTTTTCCCACTACCTCATTTTGTCTCTCTTTACTCACTCTACCTCATTTTGTCTCTCTTTACTCTACCTCATTTTGTCTCTTTTTTCCCCACTATCTCATTTTGTCGCTCTTTACTCACTCTACCTCATCTTTCATTCTGCCTGCCATACTTTGTCTCTTTCTTCTTTCTCTCGCGCTCTCTCTCTCTCTCTCTCGCTATCTGCCTCACTTTTTCTTTATTTCTCTTTGTCTTCCTCTCTGTCTTTCTTTCTCAACTTTGTCACTTGATTTCTCTCTTTGTCTGCTTTAGCTCTGTGTCTTTGTTTCGCTCTATCTCTATCTCTCTCTATATATATATATATTTAATATGAGTAGAAGAAAAAGATATAAATATATATGCCTCATTTTGTCTTTTGTTCTATCTCTTCTGTTTACTTTGTCTCTCCCTGTCTACCTCACTATGCCTATTTCTTTCTCTCTCACTGCCTGCCTCACTTTGTCTATTTCTTTGTCTCTCACTGTCTGCCTCACTTTGTTTCATTCGTTATCTCGCACAACCTCTCTGTCAACCTCACTGTCAGTTTCTCTGTCTCTCTCTCTCTCTCTCTCTCACTATCTCTTTGTCTCCCCCAGTCTCTTTCTTTATCTTTCTATTTTTGTCTAACCCGTGCTTTTCTTTCGTTCTCTCTCAATCATTTTTACCATCTGTCTCTTTCTTTCTCTCTCATTTTCTTTATGTCTGCCTCGCCCTGTCAATCCATGAAATTTGCCCTTGAATATTATAATCCGCTTCTTATAATGACAATCTATTTATTTATCTCTCCCTCCCCACTCTGTATTTGCTCTCTTCCAACAGATATTTACAGCAACTTATCTCTTCCACCCGTGTCTCTCATGTTCTCTATTTCATCTAGTATTGTCTATCCTCCCTCGCCTGGTTTTCTGTCTAAGGCTCGGGCTGAACAGCGGTTCTTTAGCAGTGGATCTCAACCTGTGCGGAATGGGGTATTCCGCTTAGCTACCACGGACTCCCACAGAGATGATTTTCTCACATATTGTAAATTGGACAATAACAATTAAGGTTGAAGGCCTCTGTTCTAGAGGGGTTTTCTGAAAGATTTTGATTGAATAAAATAAAAAAATATAGTGCTCTCGACTCAAACATATCTTGTAAGTTATGGGCCGAGACCAAGCCACGCCCTTTATGTCATTGACCAATCAATAGAGTCGCTGGCGCTGACGCTAGCAGTCAGCTATGGGTCGCTGGCCCTGACGCTAGCAGTCAGCAATGAGTCGCTGGCCCTGACGCTAGCAGTCAGCTATGGATCCTTTACCATGACGCTAGCAGTCAGCTATGGGTCGCTGGCCCTGACGCTAGCAGTCAGCTATGGGTCGCTGGCCATGACACCAGCAGTCAGCTATGGGTCCTTGGCCCTGACGCTAGCAGTCAGCTATGGGTCGCTGGACCTGACGCTAGCAGTCAGCTATGGATCGATGTCCATGACGCTAGCAGTCAGCTACGGGTCGCTGGCCCTGACGCTAGCAGTCAACTATGGGTCGCTGGCCCTGACGCTAGCAGTCAACTATGGGCGCTGGCCCTGACGCTAGCAGTCAGCTATGGGTCGCTGGCGCTGACGCTAGCAGTCAACTATGGGTCGCTGGCCCTGACGCTAGCAGTCAGCTATGGGTCGCTGGCCCTGACGCTAGCAGTCAGCTATGAGTCGCTGGCCTTGACGCTAGCAGTCAGCTATGGGTCGCTGGCCCTGACGCTAGCAGTCAACTACGTGTCGCTGGCCCTGACGCTAGCAGTCAGCTACGTGTCGCTGGCCCTGACGCTAGCAGTCAGCTATGGGTCGCTGGCCCTGACACTAGCAGTCAGGAATGGGTCTCTGACCACTACAGCTTATGAAGCAATGCATATCGTTTGAACATGGTATTGTTCTAGTTGGACTTCCATCGTTTTCAAAAATGTGAATGGGATGGAAGTCAATCAAATCAGTCATGTAAGTGCAGACATATTTACTTTATACTGGAATACTGTATAATTAAAAAACTGATATACTGATGTACTGGAATATTGAAATAAGAGGATTCGGGAATACTGGAATACTGAAATAATAGGATGCGGGAATAATGTAATACTGGGATACTTGAATACTGAATTACTGGAATACTGAAATACTTTGATAATGAAATACTGGATTACTTGAATATTGATACTGGAATACTGTAAATTGAAATACTATACTTTGCATACTGACCTACTCGTATACCGGAATCTTATAATCTGTATTCAGAAATACTGAATACTTAATTACTGAATACTGGAATACTACACTCTGGATACTAGATTACTCTTAAACTGTAATAAGGTGATAGTTGGATACTGCGTACTGGAATACTGAAATCGTGCTATACAATCAGACAGATCATTTCTTGATGCCAGGTAGCCAACAGCTAGCATTTGTTCTGCAGATCCATCTGGGCGGCCCTTAGAAGATGCGGTCTCGTGTCTTGCCTGGATTGCCTTTCGGACTACGTTTACCAATTGGTATTAGGTGTGTGGGTGAAAGCACATTACGGCTAACTAGGTGCGTGGTAGGTGCAGCTCTTGGGCATCTTGCCTCTAGGCCTATCCCTGTTGAGATTTAGCCAACATAGAAGAAATGACCTACACTCTGTCTTCGACCAGATAAACGCTATAACCCCTTCAGGTCGAACTTGATCAAAAAGTCTTGGTAGGATTTGAACACCCCTCGTATATATCTGTCTAATAAATCTATTTAACTGCCCATCCATCTGTTAGTATAAATATATATATATATATATATATATATATATATATATATATATAAATATATATATATATATACATATATATATATACATAATATATATATATATATATATATATATATATATATATATATATATATTCATCTATCCAAATATCTATCTATCTACCCATCCACTCGAACTATATATCCATCCAGCCATCCATCCGTCTCTACCTATCTGGCCGTCTATCTATTTATCTATCTATTTATTTTTCTATTTATATATCCATATATCTATCTATCCACCCTTCTCTATCTATCTATATATCTATCTATCTATTTCTATCTTTCTATTTAATTATATATATATATATATATATATATATATATATATATATATATATATATATATATATATATATATATATATATATGCGTGTGTGTGTGTTTGATGAGTCGACACCCAGAATCCCAGTGTGGCTTTAAAGTAGGTAGATCAACAACTGATATGATTTTCTCGCTTCACCAAATCCAGGAGAAGTGCAGTGAACAAGACCAGCAGCTCTTTATGATGCTCTTTACCTCACCAATAATTTCGACTTGGTTAGTAAAAAGGGTCTATTCGAACACCTCGAGAAGATCGGGCGCCCCCCCCCCTCCCCCTCCCCTCTCCAAACGGCGTAGCATGATAATTTCTTATTTAAAAATGTGATCTTAAGAGCTTAGTTTTATAAGATGGACCAGTTTTAGACTCTTGTTCCATCAAGAGTGGAGTGAAGCAGGATGTGTGCTCGCGACATTCCTCTTTGGGATCTACTTCCTCATGCTCCTATTCTACGCTTATGACACATCTGTGGACGGTGCTTATCTGCGCACCAGGTCAGATGTGCGGCTGTTTAACCTGTCCCGACATGCCGAGACCACTCTTCTGGAGTCTAATATGGAACTGGTGCTGGACTTAGACCCCCAGAAATCTGGGGTTATGTCCCCTGTGGCTCGGTTTTGTCTGCATCCAGTGTTTGATAAAGGAATTGACGGAAGAGCACTATCAGGAGTGGAGCCTGAGACCTAAGTTAACTTACCACGCCAATACTGCAGAATGACTATCAAAAAGTACACCTTAGTGGGGTCTAATAGAGAACATGTGCTGGAATTAGACCCTCGAAAATCTTTGGGGCTACCCTTTAAGAAACTTGATTATCTCGCTAAGGGAATTGACGGAAGGGCACCACCAGGTGTGGAACCTGCGGCTCAATTTGACTGAACACGCCAATACTGTAGAACAACTGACAAATTGAGAGCACTGCCGCTTGGGTCTAATAATGAACGTACGCTGGTATTAGACTCACGGACGACAAGTCAGCTCAAATGAAAGAACGCTGCGGAAATCGTGTTTAACTCCGCAGATTTCAAATACCTGGTCATTGACAAACAAAAGCCCTCAATAAATTCGTCTGACCAAATAGTGAACGGGTGCTGGAAATAGATCTGAAGACAGGTCAGTTTTACCCTACAAATGACAGGGCGTTGCTACGGAAAACCAGCTCAAATCGAGAGGAGCCGCAGACACTTTGGTTCACGTACCAGGCTGATAAGCCAAGGGCGCGAGGCTACCATGTGGGGGATTACGGCCGAACCCTTGAAAGCCGCAATCCCGCCCAAAATCTCAGCACCACTGCAATGGGAGGCTCCTACATGCTCGGGACCTGGGGCTTGCGCCCCAGCCCTATCAGGTAGAGCCACAGTAAGAGGTCCTTGCCGCCCGCAAATCAAAGCGGGCGGAAAACTGCTTGATACTCACCCTATACGGCGATGGGGTGCGAAAAACACCAACCAAAGACTTAGAACCTGGTCGGGGTGTCGAAAACAGTAGAGCAGCCACCACACTGTGAACTGTCAAGACTCAACCACTGACTATGAGAGTTGTCCGCACACCAGGCGATCAACATCTCTGTGACATTACCAGGCTTGTCCTCTGGCTAAATGCACTCCGGTTACGATATCTACTTCTGTACGTTATCAGCCATAACTATCATGCTGGACGCAGAAGAGATGCAGACCAGCGGACATTGCACACCTGCCCCACTGTGTCAACACCCCAGGTGGCGGGGAATGCTAGGCGTACCATCCCTGCATAGAAGCCAAGAAAATAAAGGGAAAAAGAGATACCCCACTCACATGCAAATGCTACGTTTCTGGCAGGACGTGACGATCCTGGGATACAGACACACTGGACTGCCTCTCTTCCGGGTAAACCAGTCCATCTCACATATCACATACCATCATTGCACCCTATAGACACGAGTAGTGAAGACTCGATAGTCTGGTAAGACAACTTCCATAGGAGAGAAAACTCTGATCGTAAACAACTGCTGCCTTGCAGATAGGCTGGGGACAGCCAAAGGCTAAGGAGGGCATCCCTACAGAAACGCCTGTTGAAATCGGATGCACGGGGCCGCAAGCCTAACAAAACAGTGCAACGTAAATCACAGTATGATGGCAGCACAACCTATTCGAAAAACGTATGGCGCTCATCCTGAGGAGACCCGCCAGGCAGCGATAGCGCTGGGCCCCACGCCTCGAAGGGGCCCACCCTTGACTACTGGTGGTCACCCACCCATGTGTCGTGGAGTCAAGGCACATGGCTATGGGGAAACGACTATTGGCCAAAACCTCAAGACCCTCAGAATATTACAGTGGAATGCGGAGGGAGTCATTAACAAAAAACTTTCCCTAACACATCACCTGCATGAAGGTAAGATTGACGTGGCATGTATCCAGGAAACGCACCTCAACAATAACCATAAATTCTCAATAAGAGGATACCAGACTTTCCGTCTAGATAGAGAAGGCCACAAAGGAGGGGTCCTGATACTGACCAGAAACAGCATACCGAGTAGCGCGGTACCTGTCAATCACACCGGACAAGCAGAAATTGTAGGAGTTGACATAATGGCTCAAGAGACGAAGCTCCGCATTTTCAATCTGTACGGACCACCAAACAGAGACCTATCGCTCTCGAGTATGGAGGTCAGAGACTCCAACTGCATAGTGGTTGGAGATTTCAACAGCCACTCGGAGAGATGGGGATACTCTGACACAGACAGCAGAGGTGACGAAGTGGAAGATTGGGAGATAGATGCAAATCTCTCCCTAATCAATAGGCCGGAGGATAGCCCTAGCTTCTATTCAAGAACATGGCATACCACCTCGACTCCAGATTTGGCCTTCTCCACACAGGACATACACTATAAAATAGACCGCCAGGTGCTAAACCAACTGGCAGGTAGCGACCACAGGCCGATCAGGCTAACCATTGACATGGAAGTAGGCCCACAGGAAACAAAACCGCTCCCACGTTGGAATTACAAACGAGCCGACTGGGACAGATTTGCAATCCTGACAGATGGGCTGTGTGAAACCATCAACACACGAAACACCAAAATGAAGCCCATGGTAGAGAGCCTAAGCAAGGCAATAATGCAAGCCGCCACTGAAACCATCCCAAGAGGAGCTAGGAAAAACTATAAGCCCTACTGGAATGATGAGTTACAGAAAGTGGAAGATGCAGTAACAAATGCTAGGAACATGGCAGAACGAGAAAAATCCGTGGAGGCAAACATCGCCCTCAAAGCCGCCGCGGCGAAGTACAAACACACTCTCAAGCAAACAGCAAGAGAAAGTTGGAAAAATAAAACGGAAAGTTTAAACCTGGACAAAGAAGGGAACAAGCTATGGAAGCTAGTCAGAGCCATGAACGACGAAACCCCGTCAAATAAACAAATTACTATCAAGCAAGGCGAGAACTTGATCACAGGTAAGAAAGCCGCAAACGCCTTTGTCGATCACTATGCCAGAGCAAACCACATCGAGGTCCCTGCAGAAAAGCATACAGACATTAGCGAAGAGCTAAAGGGGCACGAAAACATAAATACGGCTCCTGAAGAGCACATGATGGCCAAACTAACAATGCGCGAAATGGAAGAGGCTATGAGAACACTAAAGAGAAGGAAATCTCCCGGAAAAGACGGGATAACCAACGAAATGCTGATGGGGCTGGGCCAAACAGCGAAGAAAAAACTACTATCAGTCCTGAACCAAAGCTGCAAAAGGGGTATTGTACCCCAGGCATGGAAAGATGCAATACTGGTACCAGTACCAAAAACAGGAAAGGACAAAACAGATCCGAATAGATACAGGCCCATAAGCCTACTGAGCTGTGTCGGCAAGCTGATGGAACGGATGATAAACACCAGACTGATGTGGCATCTGGAAGAAAAACGAATACTAATTCCACAGCAAGCCGGCTTTAGACAGCACAGATCCACTGAGGACCAGGTCATCCTCATAGCCCAGGAGATAGAAGATGCCTACCAGGCACAGAAACACACAGTAGCTGTTTGGGTGGATCTGGAAAAGGCATTTGACAAAGTCTGGAAGGATGGACTTAGAGTCAAGCTAAGAAGAAGTGATGTTTGTGGGAAGATGTATAAGTGGATCAACCATTACCTCAAACAAAGAACGGCCAGAGTCCAAGTACAAGGGCAGATGAGCAAAAAGGTGACACTCGAGCAGGGAGTACCCCAAGGGGGAGTACTGTCACCCACACTCTTCCTGGTATATATAAACGATATTACAGAGAATATACCAAGAAGAGTCCATAGCTCAATGTTTGCAGACGATCTGGCTATGTGGACCTCTGAAAAGAATCTCACCATAGCAAGAAATCGGATGCAAACGGCCCTAACATCGCTGGAAGAGTGGGCGAACTCATGGCTGGTCAAAATAAACGAGGAGAAAACCACGTGCACAATATTCTCGCTCTCATTAAAACCCCAAAGTACCAAATTAAGCCTAAATGGCAAAATCCTGCAGCCAAACGACAACCCAACCTATCTGGGAGTCACATTTGATCGGTGCATGACATGGAAAAGTCAGATTGAGAGAAACCGAATGAAAGCCAGAGAAAGAATGGCGATCATGAGGAAACTTGCTGGCACAAGCTGGGGAGCAGACGAAGGCATACTAAAGAAACTGTACACTGGAAGAGTGAGACCAGTTCTCGAGTATGGCATCGCGGCATGGACAACAGCAGCGAAGGCGAACTTCGATAAAGTTAACAAACTTCAAAACCAAGCCATGAGAATCATAACAGGTGGCATGAAGTCAACGCCAATTGTAGAACTTGAAAAGATTACAAAACTGCAATCCATGACCGACAGAAGAGACTGCAGAGCCCAGCTGCAGTCAGAGAAACTCCGAAGACTGACGGACCATCCAATGTACCAGAGGCTAAACAATTTGGGAACTGGGAAACTAAAGCGGAGAAACTTTGCAGAAATAGCCAAAGCAAAGATGCACGAAGATCCCATAAACGCACTAACAACACCAAAACCCATCACTACTGTACGAAAACCTACTTGGAGGCAGGATATATTTCCAGAGGTGGTAGAAAATATACCAGGTATTGCAAACAAAAACTGCCAGACCGAAAAAGAAAGGAGAGACACTACCCTAAGCTTCATAACGAAAAGCTACCCAAGCATGGACTGGACCCATGCATACACCGACGGTTCTGTAACAAACACTACACAGAACGGAGGGGCAGGAGCATTCCTGAACCTACCAAATGGCAGAAAAATAACACTGTCATTCGCTACTGGTAAGTACACGAGCAATTTCAGAGCAGAGGCAGAGGCACTGAGGGCGGCAGTGGAAGAAATGGTAACACACAGTGAAAATGAGAGCCATATAGTCCTGCTGACAGATGCTCTCGAAGTAGTCACAGCGCTAAAAAGCCAGAAAAACACTGAGCTTAATGACTTAAGAGCAGCACTCTGCAAACTGTGTCAACAGTCCGCACCAAAAAGGGTAGTGGTACAGTGGGTCCCGTCACACTGCAACATCCAAGGCAACGAGGAGGCAGACAGACTGGCAAAAGAAGGTGCAAGGCTACCACAAATAGATACCAGTATGACGTACGAAGAGTCAAAACGGCTTATCAAAGCCAGGTACATGTCCAAATGGGAAACCGAACATACTGGTTACACCAAAAACGATGCCTATTACCAGTTGAACCGAAGAGAGCAGGTCGTTGTCTTCAGACTTCGCACTGGCCACAACAGACTGAGGTACCACCTCTTCAACAAATTGAAGATAGGGTGTACCGACGAATGCCCGTGCGGTACTGGTAAAATGACCACTGAACATCTGCTGCAGAACTGCCCGACATACGAGGATCAGCGAGAGCAGATGTGGCCATTGCCAGTGGAACTGCAAGACAAGCTCTATGGTAGTGGCGAGAGTCTCAGGATGACCGCCGCTTTTTTCGAGAAAATAATGGTTACTGTCTGACTGTGTACGCAGAAGAAGAAGAAGAAG